>VUYV01000203.1:1715832-1729402 GCA_008711295.1 Anarhynchus alexandrinus | reverse complement strand
ACAAATGCTCTGCACTTTTCTTCTTCCTTAACTTTGTCTTACCTTTAAAGCTTCTAGGTTGAAATTTGGCCAGGATACCAGAATCCCCCAGATTTCATTACATACTAGCCAAACAAAAACTTGGAAACTAAAGTGATGTTTTTTAGATCATGTCACTATTATTTTTTTTTGGGGGGGTTGGGGGGAGTAATTTTAGTCTGGTATCCTCACAACCCATTCTGCTTCTCCATGCTGCCCACGGAAATGCGTCTCTCCTCTCCACAGCCTTCAGGGATGACCTCCCCAGCCAGCCCCAGGCTGCCATTTGCAGCCCCTGCTCTGTCCTTTCTCCGCTGGGCCCGGCTGGTGGGGGGCGGGGGGGGACAGAAATGGCTCCCGACCAGGGCCGTACCCCCCAACAACAGAAAGGGTGAACACCCAGCAGTCCAAGGCAGGCACAAACTCCCACCAAAGGGAGGGAGGGAGCACAGTGTTCTCCTGCGGGAGGACAGATCCTGACCCTCAGGCCTGCAAGGAAGGAAGCAGGATGCCAGCCAAGTCCGTCCATTGCGCCCAGGGGTCCGTAGCCCACAGCTCAGACTGGCAAAGATGGCAACGTTACACATAGCACATTCACTGCCTTCCGACTGCTTTCAAGTAATGGTTGTTGCGATGCTGCTGAGCGGCGTGAAACGTCCCATACCGGCCCCCCACCAGAGCAACCCGTCCCCATTGCAATGGTCTCTGCAGCAGGGAGGTGAAGGCTGACCACGGCAATGATGGCCACAGCAGGGTTTTACTACAGATATGCCTTAATGCTTCCGCCTGTCACTCGTCATTAATGTGTTTCACATCAACGGCTTCTTATTTCTGCCCCCCTAATATTAAGAGCAAATTGCTATGTATGAGCAGGCAGTCTTAAGCTGAGCCTTGTATCTAGGTAACCACAAAAGCAAGCAGTGTAGGCAATAGTTTAGGTGTAAGTATGCCAAACCACTCACGAAGTAATGGTTCTGTGTTTTTAACATTCAATAAAAAAATTAGTTTCCAAGCTGACTCATATTTATTATGTCTGGCTGTAGTTTAGCTCAAGTTTGACTAAAATACGATTTGAAGTCTCAGTTCCATTAAAGCTCCTTTCCTTGTCTGCAAACATGAACCATTTGAATCTATCTTCGGAAGTACTACAGATCTTTTTTGTTGTTATTTTCAAAGCTGGCTTCATATAACCAAATAAGCTATACTTCAACAGCATTTTATGAGACAAAAATCTTCAGAAATATTACGAAACACTATCATAATGAACCAGATTACATTAAAATATTAAATGAAAACAAAAATCCTAAACTGAATAATTGCTAGACTCAATTACCCTTTACAATATAATAAATACTTTAGCTTTCACTGACTACAATTTGGCGTCAAAAGCAGGAACACAAAGCATAGTGACATAAATTCATTTTTAGGCAAGCAACAGAATCACTTGGCTTTACTGGAGACACTAGCATTTGTTTTCCCTTCTCTCATCTCACTTGTTGCTGCCTTATTTTGCCTAACGTAATTATTTTACTTAACATCATTTTGGTTTCATTTACTAAAACCAAATTTGCAACACCATATTCTCCTGGAATTTTTGCTGTGATCCTTTGAAGCCTGGCTACCTTACTTTTGCAAGTATTTTCGAGTGTTTTAGTGGTGAAGTTTCAAATAAACAAAACATGTCCCAAATTTTAAAAACTTATATACAATCAGCCCAGGAATAATTTGCCAAGGAAATCATACCAGTGGCTGAACATACTCAAGCTAAAAACTTCACTTATAGCTCAGGTATTTTTCTTTAATCAGCTACTTTTAAAGTAATACCCACAACTCTAATACTTAGCCAAGATAAAAATAATACAGGCCCCATTTTCCAGTGTACTTTGTGTGTGTTAGACAGAACATCCAGTAAAAAAAAAAAAATTGGTGGTAGGTATGGTACTGTAAATACACTTTTTTAAAATTACTTTGGAAGTCGATTTGTTTTGAAATAGATGCCTGCTCTTCCAGCTTCCTTAAGAGTCCCAAGTCCCTTCTTCAGAAAAGCTAGAAAATAAATAAATAAAACCACCCCTTACAAAACACCCACTCTCTGACGCACAGTAAAAAGCCCAGATCCCCAGCCAAACCAGATTGTTTGCTAAATCTGTTGGATTAATCTGAACACCGAGCACTGCTCGCTCGCTCACTGCTCTCTTTGTTACACTAGTGTTTTTCCAAGTCATCTGTCTTCTATATCTTCTTATCACCTGCTGAACACAAGAGGAAAGTTGAAAGTCTACTAAAAAGTGAATGCACACTTAGCAGATGCCAGCAATCTTTTTCACATGTTGCACAATTACGGATTTACAAATTCAGAGATCAAGATTTAAGAACACATTGAAAACATTTGAAATAAAATACTTGTAGACATATTCCTTGAAGTGTGGGGATATTTTAAACAAATATTCTGCAATGCCTGCTGAGACACAGAAGTTGCCATGTGAAGCATAATAAACAGCTATGTACTGAATGCCGTTTATGCACAGAATGAATTATTTGTCATGCTAAAGAAGCTGTGCGCTGCTGTTTGCATTTTGTTTATAAAGTTTGCACTAACTACTGTAACTACAAAAGTCTGTTGAAAATTAATCCTCTCTTTACTCTCTTATGTAAGTCTCTGGAGATAGAGAGGGGTTTTTTAATAATTTGAAATGTACTTATTTTAAAAAGAAAACGTTTCAGGCAGCAACATCATCCATTTCATAACACTCAAACTTGATTTTTCATGCAGACTGTAACTTGACAGACTTCGCTGTATTATGAACAATTAATAGAAAAATGCATCTAGGCTATTCCCTCTCTTTGCTCATCATTTTGATAAGGCTTGTCATGATATAGGAGGTAAAACTCACTAAGCTTTAACAGAATGTAAGTTAATTTCCTGATAGAATAATGTAAGGGAGATTTTTATTAAATCCTAATTACTTCTACTTCATTATCACTTCAGTAGGTGGATTGGCTGATATCATTATTGTAATGGAGGTCAGTGAGAATGAATCAGTCCAGTCTTACAAATATACTGCTTCCTCTCATCTTTTTATAATAGTCTGTCACCTTTTCTTGTATTTCAGTAATAAAATTCACAGAGGTCATACCAGGAAAGTGAAAAAGCAATGACTGAAAAGTATCAATGGTAGACAAGCTCTTACTGCCTTTTTCAAAAAAACTTCATCCAGAACTTCTTCCAGTTGTAGGGGCTGGCAATATTGCTATTTTGAAATAATTCAACTTTCAGCCTGGTTTGGCAGATGAGAAGAATGTGTTATGAATCTCCGTGTTTTGTCAAAAGTCAGGGGCAAAATTTCTGGAATATATTCTGACAATGGCCACTTCAGGAGTGACCCGCAGCTTCACAAGTCTAGCTCATGCAAGTAGACAGGAATAATCTTGAACTTCTGTCTTCTCTAGAATCTGCTTTTACCCTCAGATGAGTATTTTAAAACACAAGATCAATACTAAAATTACCTTAAATGATTACAGTTTATAAGCCTGTTACACTGATTTAAAATTCTTTACACTTGATTATAAAAATTGCTGTCTTGATACCCCCTGAGTAAACTTCATCGACGGTAGTCCATAACTATTGTTTTCCAGTCCTTCAGAATAAAAAGCAAAGGAGGAAACAAAGGCCTAGGAAAATAATAAAAACCTATAAAAACTAATTCCTTTAAGAACTAGAGTCTGTAAAAACTGACATATATAAAAATATACTTTAATATATTTTTATGAAAAGCTATGATTCCTAATAAAGGATGTTTTTTTGAGTGTAGCTAGTTCACTATTTTGTTACTATTATTATTAACAAGTACTGCTGTTTATTTCACACCTACAAAAACTAGTTTAAGAATCTCGTAGCTTACATGCCTAATTCTTTCTTTAAATTTCTGGAGTTTCTTGTCCTGCCACACTCTACCTAACTTCTTTGCTTCATCAGGGATGCCAGCTTCATCAGCCTCTGGTTTCCTCCTGACCATCTCCCTCTGACCCCCTTCAACACCCCCCCCCCACACACTTCTTTCTTCAACTAAATCAGTTTGGAAGGGCAGTCAATATAGTAACAGTCCAAAGAAGTTAACTGATGAATTTTGCTGTTTCCTCTGCCTTGAATCCCGATTCCTTAATTTCTGTTAATGGGGGCCACAGCTATCGTAATTTCTAAAACCGTAGGTGGATTGTACACATAAGCATTTATATCACCTGGTTTGTCCTGACCTGACTGCGTGGGTACCAAGAAGATTGCTACAAGATAGATGGAGCCTTTTAACTTAATTAGAAGTAAGTGAAACTATGCAAACAGCAACATATACCCGATCTAAACACCCAATCAGTGTCATAAAGCTACAGAAAACATTTCCATCCTTACATCCACCAGTTATCTATCGACCAATTATGTGTGCTAAACTACATGTGAAAAGTATTCTTTAACTGAACTAATTTTAATCCTGTATTAAACAACAAATATAGTATTTCATACCTTTAAAATCTCAAATTATTTTGTAACAGATGAAAAAACAGCGGTTAGACACAATACCAGCACTTCAGTTTTTCTCTGTAGCATTCCTGTTATTTCCTGGCAGCTAAAAAGATTTCTTTATTTCCTCTTCTTTTTTTTTTTTCTACAGTAATACACTAGTTCAGTCAATTAAGACAGGAAAAAAAAGGAAAGAAAAAGAAAAAATTTGAAAATGCTGAAGATTTTCAGAGCCACTAATAAAAATGTTGCTTAAGGGTTCTCAAATGCCCAAGCAAGTCATTACCAGAAAATTACTTTTTAATCAAGCATGAGGAGGAAAGCAGAAAGTATTTTATTCCCTACAACAATATAGCACATGTTTAAACAGTTAGAAAACAGTTTTTGCCCTTCAAGACAGACCATATCCCCAGAAATAACTAAAAATCTCTAATATTTAGCTTATATCCACAGTGAGACTGAAACTCATATTTTCCCATAGTTCACCTTTCCTTACAAATTTCTAGCGTAAAACACGTAGTCACTCTGCTATTATTTATGATTTTCCCTCTGTCTCAGCTAGGACAGCAATTATAGACTAGCTATTTTTCCTTTTACGCTATTCAACTGCAGTTGGTAAGATTACTAAGACCTAGAGAGAAACCTGCAATCCTCAATCCTCCCCCATCTTTTTTTTTTTTAATTGTCTGAGGATAAGGAAGAAAGGATACTTAGTACTGTAATTACTTAATAATGGCTCTGATACTTAAGTAGCACAGATAAGTAGTATTTTACGGTTGGATGTGTCACGAAAGCTCAGATAATATGATAATAGAGTAATATAAACATTCTCTATTTTTTAAAAAATAGTTGGCATTTTAATAGAAAAGCCAGTGGAAATAATTCTGCTGAACAGCCTACTAAAAGCTCTATAATTTATATGTTTTTACTTATCCTTCTGCTTTGTTTTTCCACAGATCTTCACAAAAACATTTTGCAGCTTTTAGCCTCAAAATGGTCAAATCGATCCTAGGTAAGAAGAGATTCCCAAGTCTTGCAAATCATCGCCAAAGATGCTGAAAAGCATGTCTAGTGCCCATGTACACCTGCATGGTGACTCAGTCTCTAAAATCAAAGACTTGGAAATGGAGAAAGACATTTCAATTGCCAAAGAAATCCCTAGCCCTTCCAAAGCAATCTGCATCACAAATCTATGTCACCTGATAATACTTCGAAATTTTAAAAAAATAATAATATTTAGTACAGTTGGCAAGTAATATCAGAATCTAACGTTTATGTATGACTGCAATGTAAAATGAATCTAGAGAGAAACCCTCAAATTTAGAGCACTTGACACAATGCTCTGTCTCTGGGTAAAGGCTGAAGAGGTGTAGTTCCGGCTTTCTGAAACAGAATTCCCTAAAGAGTAAGAAGGACCTTTGCCAGCCTTGCACTAATATAAAAAGAAACTGCACCTGAGTCAACTGAGAGCTGGAGCTCAATGGAGTAACAAAGACAGGCAACATTCAAAGCCAAATCAGCATCTGTCATCTCACGCAGGGATACCTGCATTGTTTCTAGTGCATTTCTTTAGAGTAATTACCCAGTGCTGAGCACAAACACCCGTTATAAAAAGTTTGTATTTTACGAATGCCTCTTTCATTAAGGTTCTTCTTTTATTTCAACGAAAGTTTGAGTTAAAGGTGGATTGCAGAATTTGAGTCAGCATAGGTGTTTTAAGAGTGGAAAGCAATATAGGTGTCCTCTGTTACAAATCATGAACTAGTGTAAGTAGCTCTTAGCTTTATTTCACACTCTGCCACTGACTCATTAGCTCAAGTGAGTCACTTAACCTGCGTAGGTCAATTAGATTGTCTGTAAATTATGGAGGATACCACACAGCCTCATGATTGTTACGAGGTGTTACTCATTTCTGGAAGAACATTTGACATTCTTGGATAAATAAGAGTGTAAATTTTATTACTGTCAGCTAAAGAGAAATTAGCTTATAAGAAGGCCATGGTATGTTCCATTTGCAGTTATTTCGCATGATAAGTGATTCTTCCAAATAGTCATCAGTGGTGAATGTCAATTTTCACAATCCATGCCATGTTTTTCATGTTTACAAGCTTTTGCACTAGGTATGTGGAAGACAGGCATGAAACAAGGACAGTAATTGTCAGTTCACACAGAACTGAAACAAATATGGGGACATAGCACCCACAAAAAAAGAGATATAGCATTCATTTTGTTCTGGAAAGTAAAACAAATAGTAACACTTTAGTCATGATTACTATATCCTTGATTAATTTTCTTGTTTCCTGAAAAGTAGAACCATACTCTCTATGTAATATTGAGTCCAAATACTTAGTTTACAGAGTACTTTTATTTATTTGACAGGTACGTTAAAACCAAGCCTGTTTAAGCTGTTTATATGTGGTTTATTATTTTATTATTATTACCTGAAGCCAGAAGCAGAGAGACTGTTTACTACACAGCAATAAGCAATATCTGGCATTAGCAGGCATAAGAGATATGGAGGTCATCAACTTGTGGTGAGGGAATACACTTTTATAAGTTGACTCACTGGAAACATCTCGTTACTNGGGGCCCCCCCCCCCCCCCCCCTTGTTTTAATTAAAACAGGAATAAACTGTTTTCCAGTTTTGCTAAACAAACAGAAAAAAAGATCACGCCGACAGACGGAAGAAAAGGTCTTTCCTCAGGAGACATTTCTTAAATGCATAACCTTCAATAACCTTTAGTTTCTCTAGGTATAACACGAAATTTTGTTACACTCAAATGCAATTGTTTTTGAAACGGGCAAAGGATTGTTTCAACTATTATTGATACACCATCTGTTAAGCAACGTATCAGGCAGAAACTCAGAAGTTAGGCTAGGAAGCATTTCAAGGCCTACCTCTGTAGCCAAAATTGCTCTTTAAGCCGCTACAGACCAGTACTGCTACTGAAAGTGGTCCACACATTTCTGCTGTGCCTTCCTCCTTCTGTCCTGCGAGGCTACACAGTAAATGAAATCAAGGACCCAAATGATTTTCTGGTTTCTCTGTTGTTCTGGTTTTTTTTTTTACTGCTGGGGATGGAGGAGAAGGTGGTATCAGGTCCCCAAGGGCACTACTAGGCCACGCTGTCCCACCTGCCACCCTGCCCCTACAGCCCCATTTCAGCTCAGTCCTGGGCCATCAGTCCCTGCCCTGGAGATGCTGGAGGAGTGTCCATCTCCAGCCCTGTCTCTGCTCCCTTCTCCTGCGGCTCCTGCCCAGGGCCCTAAGTTGGACCCTGGAGCTGGGGATTCCTTGGATCCCACTAGCAGGACATTACTCTGCCAGCTGCATTTAGATGCTGTTTAGACCCAGAACCCATGCCGGGGTCATCCTTGGCTCCTAAACCCCCTTCCCCTAAGAAGCAGCCAGCCCTTGCTGCTCCCTAATGGGGGGGAAGGAAAGTGTTGGTCAAGTTAATTATAAGCACGTGTGAAACTACTGCCTAAAAACTAGGCTTCATCTCAGCTCATCCACAGAAAATAATAATTTATATACTTCCTCTCCAGTTGTACAAACCTCAGTAAGAAATGAAATCCTAAGCAACACTGACATTTAAAATATCACAGTTGTTACATGAGATAGAACTTGCGGAAGAGCTATTGTTTGAGGTCTTCTGCAAAAGCAGTTACAGCAAAGTTAAGCACTTCCATCACATTTTAAACGTTTGCCGTATAACAGCTAGAGAGTCACTTCTTCATGAATTTAAGTGAGAAAACTGACGAAGAAATCTATCCCTACCCTGACAACCGCTGATCCTTTATCTATCTTAAGTAAAACCATGATGGCCTTCCTAGATCTCAAGCTAATGATAGACCAAGGAAACTGACTGGGATAAACAGATACCGTCTTCCTCCAAAACAGAAAATAGCAGTCACGTGGCCCATTACATTTCTTTCTAAGGATGATCTCGTAGTACAGGAAAATAGGAGCTGAAAGCATAGCATGATCTTGAAAGGCTTCTAAACGCAGGAGCTATTCCACTCGATTTCAAAATGCTAAAGGAAAGGTGTTTCAGGATTAGGAAGGAGGGTTCTTTTGACAGATTCCAGGAAGGCCTAATTTCAACTTTAAATGGCTTTAAAGAAAAAGAAACTGCTGGAAAAATACCAAAAAGATCTGCTCGGGGAATCTTAATATGCAGTAGATTTGAATGAATGTTAGCATACAGTCTTCCAACATCATATTGGATGTTTTATTTTTGAAACATCTCTTGCCCTCCAAATTGTTCCAGCAGCTACCAATTCTACTGACCACTTAGCATGGTTTATTGACTTGCCCCACTCAGAGCACAATATGATTTTCATCTGCTTATCTAGCACAGATCCTTCTAACTCCCATGATGGGATAAATGGGACATTTATTAATTGGATGGTGTCTTGAACTAGACTTCTAGACTGACTGTTGAGACAGAATGCTCAATTAAACAGAAAGCAAGGAGTTTGCCTGACACCAACAAAACCAACCCAGTACCTACCATGAGACCGTAAAATGAGTCGATACTTTTCCTAGTACTTTTTTTTTTTTTTTTCCCAAGCACCCCTTTCCAGATGTATCTCTAGTTTGTTCTTTCCCCTGGCCAATCTAATTCTATATGAGTGCTGAAAGTATCTTGCTTCTGATGTAATTTCTTACACTTGAAGAAAGGTTTAAGAAAAAGCTTATTTGGTCATTTAAGTTTCCTGCATCCTTAAACAACCAGGTGTTGTTTTAGAATAAGATGTAGCTGATTACGAAGGCTTAAGCTCCCAGGTGAACCTACCTTTGAGCACCAAGTCTGAGCAACGCTTCAGCTTCTCTCCTCTCTCTACTGAGAAGTACAGCAAAATACAGAGGGGAACCGCAGGAACCTCAACTGTGGCAACACTAGGCTGGATCTCAGGTCAGCCTGCTCCAGCAGCTGGCATCCTGCCTGTGGTAGAAGGAAGCCCTTTGGAGACAGGGACTAGGAACCCTAAAGTAGGGTGGCCTGAGACAACACGGACTTCATGTAAGTCTTTTCCTGACCTCTAGCAGTCAAAAAAAAAAGTTTTAGAGAGGCAGAGAAGCTAATGCTCCCTGCTTAGTGACAAAGCCTACTACCACACTATGCAACCATATGGTATGCACAGCTTTATTGCCTTGAGTTTTTTCCTTTAGTAATTTATGTGGTAACATTTAGTATCTGTTCTATATTTAACACATCAATATTTAAGTATTATGCTATTTTGTTATATGCTTGTTTGTATGAAAGTAGTTGATTTTTTGTTTCAAAGACTGGAATGGTTTTGGTTTACTGGGGTTTGAGTTTTTTTGTGTTTTTTTAAAGAAACCTGATATATTTCACTCTCACTGACCAGAAGTAACACATATATTGGGAAAGCACTGTTGTCTGAGCGCACAAAGACATGTAGTGTGTTCCTTGTAAAGAAACAAAAAACAAAAAATCCTTCTCTTCTCCCAAAGGAACTTCAATAAAATTAAGAAGTACGTTCCCATCCGAGTGTCAGAGTACAAATATTTCAGGGATCCCTACAAACCATTTGGAACTGCAAAGTAAAACTATACTTATGTTTCCTCAGTGTTACAGAGTTAGAAATATAATCCTCCAAAACAAGGTAAAATAACTATACAGAATAGACTACTCTCTCTTTGTTGTTACTGAAAAAGGATATGGAGGCAGAGGGAGGAGTAGTAAGAGAGCGGGAGAGGAAAGAATGACACAGAAAAATTATTTTACCATGTTCTCTTCATAAAAGTTTATCATTATTTTGAATTACAAGCAACTTACACTCACAAAATACAGTCCATCACAACTGGAGTTGTGAGCATTTGCATATATCCAGCCTAGCGTAAGAAAACAAGGTCCAGGCGAAGTCAATGGCAGTGATGGACAGGAAAACTGTAATTCAGCTTCAGCCTCTAGTCAGATACAATGCGTTACTAAAAATGAACATGTTCAAGTTTCAAGTATGCTGTCCTCACAGCTTCCATCAAGAAGTTTTGTCTTATTATGATAAAACATTTCTCTTCCAAAAAGACACTTTAAAATTTACTTAAAATTTTAATTTCCAACAATGAGATTTGGCTCTTTTAAAAGACTAAGGCTATCTGAGGCAAAATGCTTTTTGATACCGTAACAAAGAACATACCGAACAAAGAAAAACAGTAATTATACTTTTAATTGTGGTGCTATAATTAACACGTCTTGTATAACAAACTTTAGATTGTAGACAAAGAATACCAGATGAGGGCAAAACTTGGTGTTATCTGGTGCTATTTGCACTTAATTAGCAACCTCAAAAATTGCAGAAAAATGGTATCAGTTTCTAAAAACATGCTTTTTCACAATTTAACCTTGACACGGGTAGAGCATGTATTATGAAGCTTTCTATTGAGTATTGAAGAACGCCTTGAAAAAAAGCAGACTGTAACATAATTCATCTTGAATGTAAGTAATGCATCAGTGTGTGTGGAAGCCAAGTGAAACCGAATCTCTTCATGTGTTCGTTTCAAAGTAAAGGCAACTACCTTGCTCAGAATATCCCGTGGCTCAGCAGATGTATTTAAAATCATCAACGTTGTTATATCCAATTGCTAGTCAGGCCTTCTGGAGTCGGAATACATGCAGCCATAAATATTAATGCGTGTGCTTTTTTAGACCTATCTTCAAATGTTCCATCAAATTTTCTTTAAATAAGGAAAAACATAAAGGAACACATTTTAATAGGCAAAGCAAAGCTCAGGCAACTATTAAGTAAAAAAAGGATATCCCAGCATCCTTTAGGGAATTTGACAGTCTGTGCTTCCCTAGACTCTGCGTATCATTGATATGCTAAAATGCAGTATACCAACAAAGCTTTAGTTAGGAAATAAACCCCTGAAAAATAATAATGCTTAGAAAAAGCATCTCAAGTTAGAGGTGGCAAAGAGAGAAATTTGGCGCACAATAACAAACACAACAGCTGATGCAAAATGTAAAGTCTGTGGCTAGCAGATTCAGCAGAATTTAGAAAGGCGCTATGAAGACTTCCTGACCACAGAAATCTCATGCACATACTGAGCTTAAAGCAGAAGGAAGAGAGAAGGAAATTCTTGCAAATAAATATATTCTCCCAAGATGTATTATGGCACATGAACTGTACAGAATAGGAATGAGAACAGAATCTTGAAGTAACAAAACCCTAGAATCTCAAAGTAATAAAAACGAATAAATCTCCTGGCAATTAAGTTTTGCTTTCATTACAAAGATCTGCCACTTAACAAATGTAGTACAAAAATTAAGAGTTCTGTTAGGCTTTAGCCTTACAATAGTATTGGAAGGCTCTTATAATGGTAACATAAAAGAAATGCATAGCTTCATCATAAAAGCAGCCCACCTATTAGCACACAAAATAGTGGCCTCAGGTTACATAATTTCAAACACTTTTCTACTCAATATGAATAAAATTCACTGTTGAAAGAAACTAGACAACCTGAGACTATACCACAGGATCTTCTATATTCCCTTACACAGCATAGGCTCTATTTGCCTAACACAAAAGATAAATAGCAGCACTCTAGTTGTTGAAACATCATTGTAGTATCAATTTTTATTTCCATATTACAGGTGGAGAACTGGCTTTTCCAAAAGAGTATTTTCATTTGAACAGCAGTGAAATGGGTAAATAAAAGATCTCAGAGGAGCTCTCTCCTAGAACTTTAAAGGCAAATTCATTAATGTGAAATAAACCCACAAAACTTTTTATTTATGTCTGGATAATTTCAACATGTGCATTGCTAAATATCTCCCAGTAGATCTTAAAAATTATAGATTTCAGATTCCAGAAATAATCCACTTTGGAGAAGATTTTTTAATGACCCATTTGCTGTTGAGTCAGAACATCACTGCTGTTTAGTGAAAATCATCTCTACCAGCTATAAAGGGGAATAACTTCCCAGAAAAGCATGCATCTAATCTGAACCTTAACACTACAGAGAATGTCAGGTAAGAGTTGGAGACATTTCTAATACACACAGCTTGAAGAGGAGGAGAAGAGAATGATGAAACTGAAGGGGAGGCTGGACAAGGTTAATTGGCATAGATGTGTAACACCAGAGGAATACTGTCATCCTGCTGGTGTTGTGCAGCTGTGAAGACTACATCCGAATGATTGACTTCACTGGGAAATACACACCATATCCAAGGTTTGTATTCCAAGGGCTTTTTCTTCTTTTTTTCAGATGAACTTTTCTTCTTTATAGACTTGCACATGAGTTAAAGTGACCTGTTTTAATACTTTGTTAACTTAAAATTACAATTGGATGTAGACACGCTACAACAATTAGCATGGGGGATTTAAATTCAACAGGCACTATAATATGCCCTTACAAAATATATCTTTTCCTTGCTGTAACTAAAATAACAATAAACTTCTTACTACTTATATAATTGTTGTTACTGCTACACTAAAAAGCAGGGGAAAAAAATCTGCCGTGCACTTAGTAAAGCTGCTTACGTTTTGCAAGCCATTTAAGTAAAAAGCCTAAATGGACATTTCTCCAAACAACTTTCTGCCTTCACAAACAGGCCTCACACTAAAATTAAACACGGCAAGAAAAACACTGCAGCACACGTAACACCTAAGTATCATTGCTGAAAGATACCACATCTCTTTATACATGGTACATCAGTTTATTCCACTGCAAAATTTCAAGGTCTCAGGCTGCCTTAAGTTTCACGTAGCACGTTGTACACTCACGAAGAGAACTTGGATGCTGCCACTGACCAAGTCCACTCTAGAACGTGAGGATTTGTTGTTTCAGGCACGTAATTGTTTCTAGTGCTGCTACACAACGAGCTTCCAACGAGCTTCAAAAGCCAGGATTGGGAAAATGGAGAACCGCCCACTGTAGAAGAAGATCAAGTGCGGGACCACCTGAGGAACCTGAAGGTGCACAAGTCCATGGGACCTGATGAGATACATCCGCGGGTCCTGAGGGAACTGGCAGATGAAGTCGCTAAGCCACTAGCCATCAT
>VUYV01000203.1:1616654-1708912 GCA_008711295.1 Anarhynchus alexandrinus | reverse complement strand
CCCTGGAGGTGTTCAAGGCCAGGCTGGACGTGGCCTTGGGCAGCCTGGTCTAGTGGGAGGTGTCCCTGCCTATGGCAGGGGGGTTGGAACTCGATGATCTTCAAGGTCCTTTCCAACCTAAACCATTCTATGATTCTATGATTCCAGAACTCAAGTAGCATCTTCACCTTGTCCTCCACAGTGCTTTTTGGATTAATCAATTCCCACAGGCACTAGCTCAAGAGCAGGTGCACAATATCCCACTGATCTTCTCAGAACAAGACCCTCACCAACCCATCCTTTCAAAGGCATTTCATGTGATGTGTGGCTGGCTAGAAGGAAGGGGGATTGCAAGACAGCTGGTTAATATTCAAGCATTGCTTCCTCCAAGCTCAAGATTGCTGCACCCCTATGAGTAAGAAATAAACCAAAGGAAGCAGGAGACCTGCATGGATGAGCAAGGAGCTTTTGGAAAAACTCAAATGGAAGGAGGAAGTTTACAGAATGTAGAAAAAGGGACTGGCCACTTGGGAGGAATATAGGAACATCGTCAGAGTACACAGAGATGCAATGAGGAAGGCTAAGGCCCACTTGGAATTAAACCTGGCAAGGGATGTCAAAGAAAATAAGAAGGGCTTGTTCAAATATGTCAGTAGCAAAAGAAGACTAGGGAAAATGCGGGCCCGCTGCTGAATGAGGCAGGTGCCCTGGTGACAGAGGATGCAGAGAAGGTGGAGTTACTGAAGTCTTTCTTTGCTGCAGTCTTTACTGCTGAGGTCGGCCCTCAGGAATCCCAGACCCCAGAGGCAAGCTTAGGAAGTGTGGGTTAGATGAGTGGTCAGTGAGGTGGATTGAGAACTGGCTGAATGGCAGAGCTCTGAGGGTTGTGATCAGCAGCGCAGAGTCCAGTTGGAGACCTGTAACTAGTGGTGTTCCCCAGGGGTCAGTACTGGGCCCAGTCTTGTTCAACATCAACGACCTGGATGAGGGGACACAGTGTACCCTCAGCAAGTCTGTTGATGACACAAAATTGGGAGGAGTGGCTGACACACCAGAAGGCTGTGCCACTATTCAGCAAGACCTGGACAGGCTAGAGTTGGGCAGAAAGGAACCTAATGAAGTTCAACAAAGGCAAGTGTAGGGTCGTGCACCCAGGGAGGAATAACCCCATGCACTGGTACAGGTTAGGGGCTGACCTGCTGGAAAGCAGCTCTGCAGAGAGGGACTTGGAAGTCCTGGTGGACAAGTTGACCATGAGCCAACAATGTGCCCTTGTGGTCAAGAAGGCCCATGGAATCCTGGGGTGCATTTAAAAGAGTGTGGCCAGCAGGTCAAGGGAAGTCATCCTCCCCCTCTACTCTGTCCTGGTGAGGCCACATCTGGAGTATTGTGTCCAGTTCTGGGCTCCCCAGTTCAAGAAAGACAGGGAACTACTGGAGAGACTCCACCAGAGGGCTACAAATATGATCAAAGGAATAGAGCACCCTTCTTATGAGGAAAGGCTGAGAGACCTGGGTCTGTTTAGCCTCGAGAAGACTGAGAGGGGATCTCATCAAAGCTTATCAATATCTAAAGGGCAGGTTTCCAGAGAATGGGGACAGACTCTTTCCAGCGGTGCCCAACGGCAGTACAAGGGGCAATGGGCACAAACTGGAACACAGGAAATTCCGTCTCAACATGAGGAAAAAATTCTTTACTTTGAGGGTGACAGAGCACTGGAACAGGCTGCCCAGAGAGGTTCTNGAAGTTCAACAAAGGCAAGTGTAGGGTCGTGCACCCAGGGAGGAATAACCCCATGCACTGGTACAGGTTAGGGGCTGACCTGCTGGAAAGCAGCTCTGCAGAGAGGGACTTGGAAGTCCTGGTGGACAAGTTGACCATGAGCCAACAATGTGCCCTTGTGGTCAAGAAGGCCCATGGAATCCTGGGGTGCATTTAAAAGAGTGTGGCCAGCAGGTCAAGGGAAGTCATCCTCCCCCTCTACTCTGTCCTGGTGAGGCCACATCTGGAGTATTGTGTCCAGTTCTGGGCTCCCCAGTTCAAGAAAGACAGGGAACTACTGGAGAGACTCCACCAGAGGGCTACAAATATGATCAAAGGAATAGAGCACCCTTCTTATGAGGAAAGGCTGAGAGACCTGGGTCTGTTTAGCCTCGAGAAGACTGAGAGGGGATCTCATCAAAGCTTATCAATATCTAAAGGGCAGGTTTCCAGAGAATGGGGACAGACTCTTTCCAGCGGTGCCCAACGGCAGTACAAGGGGCAATGGGCACAAACTGGAACACAGGAAATTCCGTCTCAACATGAGGAAAAAATTCTTTACTTTGAGGGTGACAGAGCACTGGAACAGGCTGCCCAGAGAGGTTCTGGAGTCTCCTTCTCTGGAGATATTCAAAACCTGCCTGGATGCCATCCTGTCCAATCTGCTGTAAGTGAACCTGCTTTGGCAGGGGAGTTGCACTAGATGATCTCCGAAGGTCCCTTCCAACCCCTACCATTCTGTGATCCTGTGATTCCTCCCCTCTAAGGTAAGGGGGAAAATGAAATAGTAAAATCTTAAGTAACAACACAATCATATTTGAACTTAATGAAAAATCATAGTATATGAAGTTACTGGTAAGAAAAGTGCATCTGTAGCTTCCATGTTCTAATATGATAGTGTACGTATTGAAAAGTGCTTTTCAAATCTGTATCATGTGAGAAGCACAGAACTGTGATCAATTGCTTGCATGCAATTATCACAAATATTTGATGTTATTAGCTGCTGCAACATTATGACTTGGATAATTACCTGCACCTGTTTTCTCATAATTAAATGGCTGTGTACATCATTACATTTTCAATGAGGTCCAGACAGTATTTTTTTTTTCCTTTGTGCTACTGAAATGCAGTTGATTAGAATGTTGTGACTTCTAGATGAAAAATGCATTATTTCAGCTGGTGAGGGAAATAACTATATTGTTTTAACAATGAGAACAAAAAAGTACTGAACTCTTTAATTCAGCTCATGAAATTCATGAAAGCCTTTTAATTGCTTCTTCTCTGCCTCTGAGTTTTGCAAACATATACAAGGGAATTAAGACTGTATCTGATATGTTGGAAAATCTGATTGCTTCAAATACAAGAGGACTTAAATACAATACAAAATACAATCCATCAATTTTGCTTGTGTACTAACCTAGCTCTGCAGCCACATTTGCCACCTGACATACTGCCGCATGACTGTCCTCAGCTTGGGAGCAGAAGTCCAAAAGGTGTAGACATCTGGAGACACCTGAAGCCGCACTGCAAGTGGAAGTTCTAGGTGGCTATACATTGTCTCCTGAATGTGCTGCTTTTGGCTGAACCAATTACTTTCATTGAAAAAATGTTGTTTGCGCCCACACGCTAAGTGAAGAAACATCCCTCTCTACAAAATTTTAGACGTTTTCCAGCATACTTCTGCTGTGTATCAGATTTGAAAATTATGTAGAGCATTTCCTACAAGGCTTGACTGAGGTTAACGAAGTAATTTAAACCACATAATTCTCTGGTAAAAGAAGGAAGACAAAGAGAGATGCTAAAAATGTATTGCTCTTAATCTGTGATCAAAATCCTGGTTTGGTCAGAGCATGGGCCTGGTTTTTGACACCGATGAGGAAGAAGCTTTCTTTATCACTGTCCTGTACTTCAGAGTAATTTCAAATTCAACCCAAAGAACAAGTACTCCGTGAATGACAGGTTTGCCAAATAGCTTTCTGATGCAGCATTTAATGACCTCTGCCTCAAATCACTCAAATCAATGACTTTTTGGCCGCTCTTACTATAGTCACAGCTTAAGCTGCTAACAACATACTATCCGTCATCAATGCCTGCCAACAAATTAAGTGCTGTAAGAAGGGATGGAAAAATCGCCCATAAATCTAATTGAGACAAGAATTCCCTCTTTAATTTCAGCAAAAAGCCTTAAAATAATATGCCAAGAAAATGATTCCCTGAGGAGCCATAACGTTTGTGCTCCTGAAGAGGAATGATGGAGTCCAACTCCAGCTCACTGGCATTTTAACTGTGACTATGACTATGATCTCGTCATATAGAAGAACTGTCTTAAAAGATAAACTTCTAACTCAGGAAATAACTGACTTAGGCCCTGAAATGGAGGCAGTCACATTACACACTTTAAAGCCTGTAGATGCAAGGAAAGGTTTTGATCCACTCTTTATTAGTTTCTAAAGGGCATGATGGATGAGAAGAAATCTAATGGGATAAGCATGAGACTGAAAGAAAAGCCCTGAAGACTGCAAGAAATTAAGAGGCTTTTTTTCCAGTAGATTAATTACTAAACAAGAAAAAGCTTATTTAGGAATACTCTGATTATTCCCCTTCCTCCTGATCTAGCAATGCAGTGAGTGCAGCTCCTAGAGGAGCATCTTCAGACTCACTCACTATTCATAGTCCTCACAGGCTTTTTAGTGGTCACAGCTTTTCTCAAACTGGCTAAGTATTTTCATTCTCCAATAGAAAAAAAAAGCCAGGCAAACAAGGACAAAAATTGTATTGCTATGTAATACAAGTTTGCTGAAACTGGAGCAGAAACGGCAGTGGTTTCATGGCAGGGAAGGTACAGTAATGTAGTCTTCAGCACTGAGTGAATACCTAGGGAACCCTAAGCTCAAGCATGTGCTAACTTCACTTATATTACCATGAGGTCCCAAACTACTCAAATTAAAGCTTCCTAAGGTACATTTACATGTCTCAGGCATATCCCTAGGAAAGAAAATTTACTTTTCGTGTGGCCTTTTCTGAACCAAGAGCCTCCACCAGAACTAAGTGATTTTTTCTTTTCCAGTCCAATATTCCAGTCGAAAAATGCCAGTTCACCAGAAGGTAATGCAAAGGTAGCTGTCCTGAGTCCGCGATAAAATACTTTAATCATTATTTACTGGCTTTACAACATCAAGTATTTTCCCTCCCTCCTGTTGGGATTCTCCTACCTCATCTGAAGGAACACCTCATGAACACTCCAGGGAAGGAAAACAAACACACAAACAAAAGCCTGGTTATTCACTGTACTTTTAATTTAGCAGAGAAATCTGAAACAAGATTCTAATTCACTTAACCAGCAAGACAGTGTCTGGCACTGTGGGTGGAAGATGGGAGTGAGACTGAGTTTCCAATATGTAATAGTAAAACTTTGTAATCCTAAACATTTTTGCTGTCAAGAAATCCATTTCAAACCCAGCTTCAGGGTCTAGCTTATTATGGTAGCTGCTTCTCAGCATATATGATGGCAGGTGTTATATTTAACCTCAGCAGGAAACGTGTAATCACAGCAAGGTAAATGAGTTAGGTTAGAGGGCTTGCTTAGCATCGTGTGGCACTACATGGTGTTACACAGAAATACCCTCAGCAGTCTCCTCTATCTTCCAGGTTGCTTTGAGAATACTCTGGCTTGATGAGAAGTGAATTCCCAGACCTTTCATATAGCCTCTGTCTGACTTCTACGGAATAGGAGAGTTCCTCAAACATTAAAAAAGTCATAATTTATCATATCATCATTTTCCAGTCAAACATCTTTAACAAGTCTTTAACAACTATTGGTGTATTCTAACGCAGCGTCTCCCACTCATTTCTGTGAGTTGCAGCATGTTCTGTGATTTTGTACTCAAACATCAGAGGGCTGCTGGAATGCATAAGAAAACGGGACAACTGTTATCCTCCTCTTGATAAGTTACAGTTATAAATACTAAAGAAAGCTCATTACTTCAAATGAAAATTTGAAAGTCAGCCATCTATATTGCGCCATTACCTCACGAACCACACTGTTTATATTCAAAATATTTTGGTCTACAAAAGAAAGAAAAGTGTAAAATGGAAGTCATACGTAGAGAACATCTACAACAAAAGACTAAATAAATCATCAGCATATTAACCCCACCATTTTGTCTGAAAGCTACTAGGCATGTAGGCAAAATACATTCAAATATTATAATTCTTGTTGCCTAGTAAGCAAGCTAGGAACATTGCCCATCAGTGATCCAGAATCAGAGATTCTGATGCTGATTAATCTTTTACTTTCCTTTGCAAGAATACTGGATGCTCAATATTTGGAAGAAACCCAGTATTTGTGCCAGGTGCTGAAATCAGTAAGTCAGGCCAGAAGTTACAAAAATGACCGTAAGATTCCTGTAAGCTACCACAACAAGCAATATCTCAGATGTAGCTGGTGGCATTATTTTGGTTGTTGAACAAATCTGTTAAGTGCACTACTCGCTAAGTCTTTAGGTATGTTTTTAAAGTAGCTAAGCCCTTTAGCACTTGCACTGTAGCCATGGCAGCACAAAGCCAGCTGGGTCCGCACTCGGGTGGTTTGCTCGGGCTGACCTCCATGTTGCTCCATATTAGCAGCAACTGATATTAGCTTACGCTGTTAATTGGAAACTGTCTTGAATGTGTCAACATGAGCTGGAGCTGCTTGCAAAAGAGGCATGTCCTTAATGCCTGCAGCTATTACCTGGATGTGCAATAAAATGCTAAACATGCTTGTGTTCCAGGTCTAGAAAATTCTATGAAAAAAAGTAACTTGAACACAGTGAACAAGGTGCAACTCCCACACCTTGATAGTACTTTACATTATCTCTGGATAGCATTCAAATAAAGTAAAAAATGCAGCTATTTAAAGTAATCGGGGAGAAACTGCATTGAATAAGAAACATTTAATTCTCCTCTATATGAATGTAAACAGAAGAAAAGCATCCCTGCTAACACAGAACACAAACACAATGCAGTGCTAAAATATACTTAATGATAAAATACTCGTCACAATGGAAAGTCAAAGTACTATAACTTTGCACGGTAAAAATTGCAGTTGGCTTTAATACAGACTTGCTGACTGATCACTTTGTCTGTCTTTTTAAAACAGATCACAACTCTTCTACACACAATTAAACAACAATGTACATTTTTCACACAACTACTTCACATTCTGTAATATTAAATACTCCTCTAAATCAGTAACTTGGTTTATGGAATATCTGCTAGCTATGCATGCCTGCTAACTAGGTATCAAAAGACCATTTTAAACAATAATTAATAAAGCATTATATGCGTTTTCTGCAGACACTGCGTAGATTAAGCAACAGTAGATAATCAGGATGCAAATAACCATAGTAGGCCATTCAAAAAATTACATATAGCCATGAAAATCATACATTATCACCTTAAATAGCACAAACAGAATCCTCATCCTGGCTTTGACCAGCACTGTATTAAACACAAAAATCCTCATTGCTGAAAACATCACTTCAATGCACTGAATGGCAGCCTGTGAAGATTTGATTTATAATTGGTTTTGAACTATTCTAAAATGAGTGTAAGGCTGATGCCAGTGACTCATCGCAAATGCAATGACATCCCTTCCGTGATATCAAACCAACCGCTGCATCGAAGAAAAATGATGCTACTGTCCTTTAGAAATCAACTGGAACTGTGAAACACCGTAGAAAGATTTTACACAACTGAACACGGTGTTTTGTAACAAAATACATGGACATGAACAGAAATGATACCCAGCAAATGATAAACAGAGCAGACTCTTGACAATATTTGCATTTCTTACAGTAATCTGTAAAATTCTAATTGCATCACTGTCAGTGACAAGACTCACTGTAGCAGTATGTAAACTAACACAATTGTACGCAAACATCTCAAAAATTATATTTTGATTTGAAATTTGCACACTTCTCTGTTTTGTTTGTTTGGTGTTTTCACTAATCTGAGTTTTTTCAACTCTTATCCTACTCGTTCCTCAGACTACCCCAGATCCTACCTAACTCACTGTTTCAGAGCTCTGACCCTGCATTCTCTTCTTTTCACTGCTGTCTGTATGTCAGTTGTTCTCAATTGGTTAATTAGCATCCATACATACACGTGTGTGTGTCCATATACATATTTACACACCTATTAGTGCTTTAGTTTGTACACATCACCCCTCCTTCCTTCCCCTTTAATCCAACCAACACCTCCGTTGCTCTCGGTTCTTCCCCTCTAGGACCCACTGCCAGGTGTCAGATGGCTTCGCTACTGCAGAGTCACACATTTAGCCTGCATTGCTTCCCATAAACACCTCAGGATAAGCCATAGTTTTCAGTTTTAATGTAAAGTACCAGAGTACTCTGTGGGAACACCACAACATCAAAATGCTGACAGGCCACGATGAGTTGAATGGGACATGAGCATAAATGGGACCATGGAGTGAGAGTAGAGCAGGCATAGGCCAGAGAAAGAAGTCAAGATCTGGGAGATCAACCAAAAATCAGATTAGAAATGCAGGAAGAAAAGCTCAAGAAGACTGTTTATGTTTATTTGCATCATCACAGGACCTTGGAGCACTAAACAAGAACTGCTGGGTAAACACAAAATAAAAAAAAGGAACAAATGAGATAAGGAAACAGTACTGATCAGAACAGTGCAAAGGGCTTTAGGCACAACCTTTTTTTTTATTTAATAGACACAATGACAAAAGAAAGTTTTTAAAAAAAACAAGAAGGCCACATATGTGTTTAGAGGGAGCACCTTCCAATAGTGAAGCCACATGAAGGAAAGCATGAAGATCTCTCCCTGAAAATTTACCAGCTAGATGATGAAGACTGCTGTCGTGGTGTAGGAGAAAGCAAAAATGGTATAATGACACTTATGCTAATATGAGATAACTAAGGAGGTAACAGACGAAGAATTGAGATAAGTAGCTCATATTTGATGCAGTACAAGGGGAAACCCTTCTGTACTGAAATAAAAAAAAAAAAGGGCAAGCAGCTGGTTTGGAAAAGGATCTTTGCAACTAGATTCCAAATGCAAAGAAGTGGTTTGTAGATACCTGTGGGGCATAAATCTGCAAGAATTTGGCATAAATTATTATGTTCTAATGTGACATAAGCAAGATCTGAAGAATGGTGCTACTGTCCACACTGATCAAAAATGTCATTAAAAAAAAAATCTCGTCCAAGTGATTAATTGGATTGGGAATGTCTTTACTGGGGGTTGACCTTGGCCAGCTGCCAGACACCGATCCAGCCGCTCTTTCACTCCCTCTTCTCAACAGGAGGGGAGAAAATGAGATGAAAAATCTCATGGGTCGAGATAAAGACAGGGCTATCACTCACCAATTACTGTCATGGGCAAACCAGACTTGACTTGGAGAAAATTAATTTATTTTATTGACAATTAAAAATAGGGTAGGATAATGAGAAACAAAGACAAAACTAAAAACACCTTCCCCCCACCCCATCCCTTCTTCCCAGGTTCAACTTCACTCCTTCATTCCCAACTCTTCTACCTCCTCCCCCCCAAGTGGCACAGGTGGATGGGGAATAGGGGTTATGGTCAGTCCATAACACTTCATCTCTGCTCCTTCCTCCTCATACTTTTCCCCTGCTCCAGCGTGGGTTCCCTCCCACGGGGGACAGTCCTTCACAAACTGCTCCAATGTGGGTCCCTCTCACGTGGGTTCTTCAGGAACTGCTCCAGCATGAGTCTTTTCCACTGGGTACAGTCCTTCAGGAATGTACTGCTCTGGTGTGGGTACCGAACAGGCCACAGAGCCTGACAGAAAACCCGCTCCTGTGTGAGCTCTTCTCCATGGGCTGCAACTCCTGCCAGGAGCCTCCTCCAGTGATGGCTCTCAACAGGCTGCAGCTTCCTTCAGGGCATGTCCACCTGCTGCAGTATGGGGTCCTCCATTGGCTGCAGCATGGATATCTGCTCTGGCATGGTCTCCCAGGGACCGCAGAGGACAATTTACTTCACCATGGTCTTCTCCACAGGCCACGGGTGAATCTCTGCTCCAGTACCTGGAGCACGTCCTCCTCCCTCCTTCTTCACTGACCTTGGTGCTCACATTTTTCTCACTCCTCTCTCTCACAGCTGCTGCCCAGAGTTTTTTATGCTTTCTTCAACATGCTATCCCAGAGGTGCCACCAGCATCGCTAAGGAGCTCAATGGTGCCCTGTGGTGGGTCCACTGGAGCCAGCTGGAACTGGATGTGTTCAACATGGGGCAGCCCCGGGTCTCTTCTCACAGGGGCCATCCCTGCAGCCCCCCCTCCCCGCTGCTAACATCTTGCCAAGAGAGTAATCTACTGCTTGGGCATATTTTTCTGAAGACATCTTTACTGGACTACAGCTAGAGGGTTTACACTTAGCTGTAATTGTAAACCTGTATTATATAAACACATCAGTATCAAACTGCTGTAACTGTTTTATAGGACAATGCAAGATGGCATTAATAATGACTAAGTGTTTGTGTAATTATAGTTTTGAACACTATTATAAACATACATTCTTGGAACAGAAAGACAAGGAGAAAGAGGCTGAGAAAAGGCTGAGAAATCCTACAGCATTTACTCCATCTGACTCACAGGATACTTGAAACAAAAGAGCAGTGGATTAACTGCTCTCATTTAATCCATACAAATATATACAGAAATATACATGTCATTGCTTTTTGGGTCTGTTTAACACAATTTCAGATTAGTACCAACTCATTAAAGGTCATGCTTACACTTATCAAGAGAATTAGAGTGCTAGCACCCTACTTAGTTTAGCAGCACTAACTTCATATCTCTCTACTACAGTAACAATCCAACAAGGATTGAAGTCCACTGTAAGAAACACTTTTAGAAACTTTTCATTTTTATCTTTGATATAACTTACCAATTTTCATCTAAAACTAGATCTCAAAGAACTATTCATGTTCACTAACATGAAAATATATAGTGTGTACATTAATGCGTGCACACATATGCATGAATGTTATATGACATTTCTTTTGTCCCACTGAAATAACATATCAAGCCAAAATATTTATCTATCTGAAGTATAGCTATGCTCTCAAGAGTCTCATGTGGATTAAAATAAATCAAATGCCATAACTAGTGTGCTTCCCCCTGACTGCCACCAAATTATACAAAATATTATATATTGACATCAACTCACTCACTGGAGCATATTGCCTGAAATTAGGAATGTTATGTGCATTATTTTTTTCTACTGACAAGGGACTACTGAACTGAGAGCTCTTGTTTCAGTCTAGTATTACAACATTGTTGCATAAAGTATTTTGCTTTCAAGCCAAGAATTCCCCACAAACCATTAATCTAAGATGTTCTATTCATTATCATCTCAAGTTATTTTTGCTAAAATATGTAGCTCAGAAACTGCTGACAAACTACTTGAAATCATTTTTTAAGTGTATCACATAACCCTCTGGCTAAGGCTAACTGAAAACTAATTAAAATCATTAAGATGATGATTCGAACAAGAACAGGAAAAAATGTCTAGATGAAATTATGAGGAAGAATTAGATACCACTTGACTGAATCGTGCCCTTAGACACACTGCTTCTCGTTTTCAAAAAATGAGCATTTCTTTCCCTCTCAAAGGGGTTTTTGACCTTTTAAGGCACCAGTATCCACAACCCTCCTCAGACTAACTCGTTCATCTTCTGACCCAGGAGTCCCAAAGCATATTTCACTTCCTTTACGGGCAGAAATAAAACTCCCTAAACTCTAAATATAATTTATTACCAAACTTAATATCTTTTTACTTGATAATCAGAACATTACTTTAGTCTTGTCATAAAAAGGCAGGAAGACAAATAAGAAACAAGTTGTATGACATCCGATAAATAAAATTACATAGATATAATTTTCCCTCCATAAAAATACCAGTCCCTAGTCTGGACTCCTGCCCCTGGGAAAACAAAGCAAACAAAAAAATCTTCAAGCCTATGGTCATCACAGAAAAGAATAGAGGTTTGAACCTTCTATCTGCCAAGAAGACTGAACAACGCATACGGACAATTGCTTTCACAAAATCCAAGTGGGAAGAGCAATGAATGAAATTTGGAATAGAAAGACAATTTCCAGTGGTGTGATTGAGAAAAAGAATGTATAGCTTGTACTGCAAGCCAAGATGACTGATAAACGATGTGTGTTAGCTCCAACTTGAGAAACAGTATTAAGCACTAATGAAATAGTCCAGAAAATTTTTAGCAGCATGTGCCAACACCACTGGACAAGAGCCAGTTCAAAAAGGAATTTGCAAGAACCTCCTTTATCTGGGATGATGAACTCAATTTAGCACAACGATCCAAATGCTGGGACTCAAGCAAACGGAACATTCATCTTGAAGCTGGGAGTCCTGCCTTTGCCAGAGGAAACCAAGTGCTGAAGGAAAAGGCACTTCAGTTCAACCATCAGCTTCAGATATGATGTTGTCCACAAGACACAGCAACACTTATGAATCTATAGTGAAGTCTGCTGAGAGCATTTTTACAAGTGAGTGATATCTAGGGCTGATTAGTGCATATCATACATTAGTGCATTTATTAGTCCACTAATGATGAGTGCATATGTTCAGGTTTTGTTTATATAGTCACTTCTGAAGATTCACACTGTTTATCTCCTAATTCCCTTATCCAAAAATAAGGGAGGAACACTTCTTGAGAAAGACAACTATTAAAGAGACTTTACACAAACGCCAAAGTATGTCACAGGTGCTTTAAAGAACTAATTGAAATTGATGTGAAACACCAGGACATTCATCTGCAATGCTTTTAAGTGTTCTGGATATATTTATACTAAATTATGAGGCTCATGCAGAACAACTCCCGTGATGCTACAATGACTGATTTTATGAAGTGGTCTTTTCGTTTTAGCTACTTTTAGGTGACAATAGTCACAGGAGCCTCAGTCTTTAAAAGCCAAAGAAGATGCTGAGCTGGGCTGCAGGCAATCATCCCCCAGGAGATGGAGATCAGTACATGGGGGGAACTCTTAATGTGCCTTGATAAAAACACGAAAAAAGAATAATTGATAGATTTTAGGCTACTGAATAGTTTAAAACCAATGGTCAGATTTTTACATATTTGTATGGGTGGGTGAAGTGGTAAAAGAATGACTATATTACCAGAGTAAGTTTATAGTTCAATAGAATGCAAGGGTTGCTGCTATGGAATTAGGTCCAACTGCATGCAGTGCACAAAGTACATTAAATAATAGTATCACAACTGTCTTGTAAACACAAGCATAATATCACTGAGGCCCTTTGTTTTG
The DNA here is from genome assembly GCA_008711295.1 of Anarhynchus alexandrinus. Lineage (NCBI taxonomy): Eukaryota > Metazoa > Chordata > Aves > Charadriiformes > Charadriidae > Anarhynchus > Anarhynchus alexandrinus. The sequence continues at coordinate 1,695,843 of VUYV01000203.1, read as the reverse complement.
GGATACCTCTCCTCTCTTTTTTTTCTCATCTCTTTTTCACACTCCATTTCTTTTCAGAACAGATTTTGATTAATATTTCTTTGAATTAAAATGCCTAAGGCCATCTTTGTTTTATCTTACTATTCCCTCTTCCTTTGAGTCTTCCTGAGTAGTCCTGTCTGCCTGTTTCTAGTACTACTTCATATTAATTTTCATGCCATCATTCTGTTTTCTTTCTGCCTTCCCTGATGACACCAAGTTTCTATTTCTACTTTCTAACCTTTATGTTCCCCACAAAACAAAAGAAAACCTTTGATTTGCAAAATACCCCTCACAAAAATCACTTGGAAGATCTGAGTATTGCAATTAACAAACAGATTTAAACAAAGTAGCATTCTAACAATAGTACTGTCAAGAAATGCTGAATAAACACATAAGTTCATGTCAAAGAGAAACAAAGCAAAATAGAAGACCAACCAGATGGCATCCCTTGACCTGAGGAGGGCTTTATCGGTGCGTTCACCTGATCCCAGTTAAGGTCATCATCATCTGACTGACTATAGCCACAGGAGCTGAGAGGCTCATCAAAGGTACAGCATCCTGTAAAACAAACACAAAGATAAAAATTAAACAAGGCATGCAAATAACAGATTCTGAATCTCTAATCCTAACAACTGCAACATGATTCACGCAGGCTGTGTAATTTTTACATGTCTTTTAATACAAATCCTCACTTTCTGAGAGGGCATAAAACCTTCTTGTCTTGAAAAAAAGAACAACCCATGGGTAAAAGAGCAGATTTAGAACTGCAGACAAATTTTCTCCGATGACACAATCATCAGGTATCAAAAACAAACCAGCAAAACAAAACGCAGTAAAACTCAGAACTTCGTAAGATTGAATGATTAGCATTCTTCAGGAAAAACAAACTGTTCCATGCCTGAGAACCCACATTTTAGAAGAAAAATGTAAGTGTGGGAACATAAGCTCCCATTCGTGTAACTCGGTTTCCAAGTAAGGGAAGGTCTGGATGCTCCCAGGTGGACTGTGCTGCAACCAGGTACCAGCCTGGGCATTTGTGGGATCAGCGCCTCTGGTACAATACATCACATCTATCCCAAAATGCCAGTCTACGCGTAGCATCAAACGCTCTGAAAGAAAACAGTATTATTTCCTCTTTTTCCTCACTCTCTTAAGTAGTTCAGAAAAGAAGAACACGTTATAAAAGCTCACACTATCCTAAGCTGGGGCAGGGAAAAATCTAACGTCATGAGTTTAGAAGAACAGAACCTAACATTATCCACAAGAAAACGTAAAAGCTTTGCTTTTTCCCTTTGCAGGGAAAACTTTTCCAGCTTGTTTTTTTTTTTTTTACATCATTCTCTTCTAACAGGAGACTAACACAGGGTTACAAAATTCTATTTTCTTTGATGTTTGATGTTTCAGTCCAGTGAAGAATGACATCTTTCCTATTCAGGAAAACAAATATAACCCTAGTCACAGATATTTCAGTCCATATTAAAGTAAATTCTGCAGCTGTTCAAACAAAACTAAGCTTTAGGGCTATTCATCGTCTTTGCTATCTGTCCATAGGCACAGCAGGCTTAGCTTTGTCAAGCTGTATTAAAATAGGAAACAGACAAAATCTAGCTTTAAAAAATATTTTAAAAAATGTAAATTTTCCTAAAACATAAATGGCATTACAGAATAACTTGTCAAAAAGAAGGATAACAGAAGACAAAATTTCATTATACATGACAAGCTTCACCTAACTGAAGTCCAGCCTTCCTAATAGCTGGTCCCAGTTTATATTTGAGATTCCCGACAAGCATCTTGCAAGCACATAATCTTCAAAAGAAATTAACTTTATATGCAATCACCAAATAATTTCATTTTTTGTTCTCTTACAGTCCCATTGGTCTTTACACAAATATCATGTTTGCCCTGCCCTTGGATACAGGTCACCCTATACTGTTCTCTGTTCTAAAATATCTTTCTATAGGAAGTCTTCATTAGGTCTAGGTATATCAGGGAAATTGGCACCTCTGGACATTGCATCTTTCTGTTCAATTTTAAGTGCACAAGATTCAATTAGATAACCCAGTGGGAACAGAAAACCCATTAAAAAACTTGCAACTCTGAACTCTAATATTTCATCTCAATTATAAAAACACATACAAATGATCTCTCTCCTAAAGTTAAACAAATTCAGAAATACAAGAGATTTGTATAAAGTATACCAAATAACATCTGTAACATTTCCGGCAGAAAGGCTTCGAAAATTAGGCAGCCATTTACACATTTGTTCTAGTACTTGCATAAATAGTGCTTCACACTTCATAAAATATGCCAGAAGATGTTTCAGACACAAAAGCAAAACATCAACTTTCACAGACCTATTTGTGTTTTTTTATAAAAAAAAATAAAAAAAACCCAACAATCAAACCCACAGGTGAAGCAAAANCATAAATAGTGTTTCACACTTCATAAAATATGCCAGAAGATGTTTCAGATACAAAAGCAAAACATCAACTTTCACAGACCTATTTGTGTTTTTTTTATAAAAAAAAAAACAAAAACAACAATCAAACCCACAGGTGAAGCAAAGGGTGGTTTCCTTGCAAAGGTACTGCAAATGATACCAGGAAATAAATTTAAATATCAAGTTATGCAGTGTGCAACGTAGTCAAGGATGGCAAAATATATACACCCACATAAAACCTGGCATAAATAATGAATTATAATTCAATCACAAGACTAATGAATGTATAGAACAGCGCCCATACCTCATTACATCATACATATCTGTAGCAATAGGGAGACATGGAAAAGTTTAAGGTGTTTTCTTGCTCAAACCCAGAAGCACAGCCAAGTGCTGCAAAATGTCCAACACAAAAAACAGGAAGAGTTTGTGATTCCAGATAGTTAGTAAAGGCTTCTCCCCTTCTCACTACTTAGGAAGATGTCAAAAACGTGGATAAATAGAACGACAGTTCTACTTGTCTGGACCATTTGTCTGTCAACACAGGACCGTTGCTCACTGCTTGTTTTTCTTCATTTCTCTTGTAAGTCTACAGCTAAATCACTCTGTCAGAATTTCTTTTTGTCTTTTTAATTTGTCTTTGCCATTTACATCCCACAAACCTTTGGGAATTTACTATCTTGTAACTTCCCCAATATGGGTACCTAATCTTCTATACCATCTGCTATAGGAAGACTTTAAAAGGAACCTCTGAACTCCTTCCATTCCTAAGTTACTTCCACCCACAACTAATAACCAAACTGCAGCAAGTATTACTACGAGTAATCAAACTGTACAGCCACCTATCCAGAGAAATGGCCAGCATACATATGACCTTTAACAGCACAGATGCCAAGCCATGTTTCATTCTACAGCCAGCCACTAAGGATAAGATGAATACTAATGAAGGCTTTGCACAGCCATGACGGTTTGAAAGTCTTTTGCAGATAAAAATAGCATTACATGGCATATATAGGTGTTGGAAGTATAGGCAAGTTTATAGACTGAACTAAAAATAACACAGAACATCTTACTGGGGGGGCGGGGAACAAAAAACCAACAACTTAGCCAAATTACCCAAGTAACAATTACTGTAAATCAAGAGTCATTGACAGCCCTAATGGCTTATGCCAGCTCCTCAAAGTTCAGACCCTCACGTTTGACTGTATTACAAATAAGAAGTTGTTCTTTAGAAACGGGTCATGACATTTGACAAAACCCTACATTTGCATGTCCTCAAGCCCTCCTGCCTTCTTCTGCAGCACTTCGCCTATTTTCTAGTCACGATGCTCTTACTGTACAAGGTTTCCGCTTCATAAAAAGTTATATCAGCAAGGGCTAGTAAAACGTGAAAAATTATCAGTGGTCTTTAACGCCTCCCATCCTTGCGCTGTTTTGAAACACGAGCCACTGCCAAGACAGGCAGTTGTTTAAAATCAGCTAGCACACTTGAGAAATTCCGCCCATTTCTGCTATTAGAATTTATAATAACAATCAAAATACTTGTCGTCTGCTATATAGTTTAATCAGGCAAAGCAATTTCCCTGCCTGTTATACTAGCATTACAGTTTGGATAGCCGAACTGTATTTTAAAGGATGAATTCTGTGCTGACTGAAATATTTATAAGTAAAACAGGAGATACATATCCCATTAAGATTCTTTGGCTTATGCTACATTTTATAGGTATTTTTGGATTTCTGAGAGGAATTGAATTGACAAATGCACAAGATGCAACACAGTCTATTACAGCCTACAGTTCTTTCAACTGCAATTATCCATTTAAGCATCATGAATCCAGTTCAGTATAACCTTATCATTGTCCAAATGTAGTCCTTTTTGCACGTTTCTATTTTTACTTGGTTAAATTACTTCAGATCTTGAAAAATTTATGAGCTTAAACAAGGGATATAATTTAAGAGGAAAGCAACTAAAGTAAATGGGATAAAGAATACACTATATTTTTCCTAATGTGAATAAAGTTTTATTCAAAGTATTCTGTGTGTTACAGACTATAACTATGACATCTATTATGAAGTATTCTCCAAGAATACCTCATAAAAAATCAGGAAAATAAAAGACAAAATTGGTTTCGTGACAAAAACTAACATAGAAAAAAAGTTCAAGTTACACTGGACATTGCTTTATTTTTGCTGGTCTTATATACTGCAAAGATCTCAGGTCAATACGTACTTTCTATCAAAAATTTGCTGCCAAATACAAGTGCTGAAACTTGTAATGCTTATGAGTATGAATGCTAGCACTGGCAGGGAACATATGTGCATACTAGAACTGATACAAGGGCCATGCTTTGCCATAAAATACATCTTTTTCTTTACAGCAAAACCCTGTATTTTCCGGTCTGCCATAGTACCATGAATTCTGTTGCAGAATATGTGAACCTAGCAGATGAGTTTACTGATTCCCACATTTAATTAGTATTCTTCTTTATTACGTTTAAAAAGTATTCTAAATTCTGTTGTCTCTGTATTTTTAGTTTCATAGTGGAAATGTGTTTATCTTGATTAACTCTAAATGCAATGTAGTTATAGAAATACATGTTTTGATAACTGATCCGAAAGCTAGGTGTCTAGATCACGTGTGATACCAGGGGGCTTTGATAATGCAGTGAAAGATTAATTTCCTATTAGGCAATGGATCTCTTCTTTTTGTCTATAAAAAAAAGGAGTCTCTGCCCAAACCAAGAATATACCAATCCTCAGACAGCCACATTCCCTTCTGTCCTCAGGAACATCCCTACATCCAACAGCATTGGACCAAGCACGGCACCAGCACAACATACCAAGGTAAATTAAAAAAGTGAAATAATTGAAAACCGTGACAAACTGCAATTGTTAAGCTTGACTAGTCTGTGAATGACTCAACTTTCATCCCCAAGGGTCAGCGCTCAGGACAGTGAGGCAGCATTTCCATGCAGCCTTGTCCTTCCTTTTACGTTTTTAAAGTTTTAGATTTTGGGGCAATCATCCTATCTAGACACCCTCGTGGCAATTAGAAAATGATCTGAGAAACAGAGCATTAGGAAAACAGGACCCTGAGCCCCTAAACTGACAAACCATCAAATCAGAGAACAAATAACTACTCCTTTGGGTGCAGGTAAGAAGTCAAAGTGGAAAACAGAAAGCCATTGTCAACTATAAACTGGCTAACAGAGAAAGCAGAAGTGGGAATCAATGGTCAATTTTTAATGTAAAAAAATTAAAATGCTGTCTCTAGACATGTATGACAGGTCTGATCTGCTGTATACCTTTTATTAAATACAGGGTGATGACAAAAATTATCTAATACAAAACTGTTCACCTCTCTGAAATCAGTAAATGTTTGAGCCAATAAAGCTTCAAGTAAACTAACTACAGCAACATAAATGGACGGTTTAAAGTACGTACTAGAAACTGGACACAATGGCCTGCCTGGATTCTGGTTTGCGTGTAGATTCTTAGCAAAAAAGGCTCTACCTGCCCTTTCGAAGGTGTTACAGCATTACATGTTAGAAGGACTTTCCAGACACGCTAGCTCAGAGAGAGCTAGCAAAAGAAACTCTTTTTTTCTCTGTGTGCCTCCAAAGTGCCGACAGAGCTGCCATGTATCTGCTGTGACATGCACACACCAAAAATTCTTACCCAGGCTTTACAAGTAAGCTTTCGACCGTGGGTAGTCTGTTTTAAAATAGAACATTTGTTTTCTCTCAAAATATACCAAGTTTTTGATTTATAGTAGAGGCTAGTGTTCAGAGCTGTAAAATAATGCTTTAATCTAGATTACTGGTCAGGGAGCCTGAAAAACCATGTGCTGCATGAAGTCGATCTAATTTAAAACAGTATCTACATTTTGTCAAGTCTGCATATGCGCGGGGGTGAGGGAGAAGAGCAAGAGGAAACAGATTTTACAATTAAAGTACTTCTCTGTTTGCGGCTGTGCTCAGAAAGGGTTGTGAAAAAGGTAGAGGATGGAAGAATTATCTGGAAAAATCTCATGAGCCCGAGCAAAGATGATGAGGTAAAAGGATGTATTTCGCAACTAAGAAAGGCCAGATATTAATTCTGGCTCTAAGGGACAATAACAGATAGAAAACGATACAAAATTGTGCTAAGATATGTGGAAAAGATTGTAAGAGAATGCTACAGAGTTCCAAATTCACAGACCCAATTCCAGCAGTATCACAGGTGATGACAGTATACAGAAAAAAATCGTTTTGGATAAAAATTTAAAGCTGTTATTTATGAGACTTCAAAAGCTCACTGTGTGTTCATAAAACATTCTCTCTGTTTTTCCTCCACTTACCTGACAGAAACTGAATCAACACAAATGTCTCCAAAAACGTTTCAGTTTTGGTGACACAGGACACTGTAGCAAAGTTGCATTTTACGGAAGACACATCTGTCGGTGCTAATTTTCCCTGGAAACCTGCCCACCTTCAGGCAAATAAAATGTTTTCTAAAGAATTACACTTGCCTAATAGATACTGAGAATAAGTCAAAATTTGGGTTCCTGGACTGTAGTGAGAAACCCTGAAAAAAAGGACAGTTCCCTCTCAAAATGTGCATTCAAACTCCTTTTAGATACAAAGACACAGGAACAGACAACACTCACCAAGGATAAAAGATAAGACATTGAATAAGGGCTCCTAAAATAAATATCACCCATCCCGTGTAAGCAAATAATATCCATGCATTTGTGTCATTTTTTTCATCAGTGAATATTTATGAGGCCCATGGGAAAACGGGTGCAATATTCTGTGAGCAAACTTATTTCTGGCATATTTTAATGCCAGGATGTTTGATTTTGCAATATCAGTGATAGCTTTCTTAATGTATGGGATGGAATATATGGGCAAGTGCACATTTATGCTTACATACACAAATTATATCCCTGCTGCAGCTGTTATTAATTAGAACACGGCTACCAAAAGAAATATTCAAGTATTCGATCCAATAAAGAAAGCATAGGATTATGTAGAATGTATTCAGGAAACCCTATTTTGAAAGGTATTATCAAAAGAAGCATACTTGCAAAAGTCATTTGGATTTTATGGTTTAGTAATAGGGAAGGATATCATGCTGGGTGTTAAAACAACTAGCTGGTCTTACAGTCCAACACAAGTTAATACTAACAGAGGCATTCCTTGTATAAATAGCTGCTATGGAAAAATTTTAGTGGTGGTGGTGGTGGTCTGTGTGGTTTTTCGTTTTGTTTTTGGTTTTTTTTTTTCTGTTTTGGGATTTTTTTTCGTTTTCATTTCTTTTGGTATACATACCGCTGCAGCTTTTTAATTATTAATTTAATGCTTAAATCGAGTCCCAAATCAGGGAAATTACTTCATAAATGTAATAAATATTGCTATGATAACTTTTTTGAAAGAAAGCCTTATAAGAAAAAAAGAAAACCTCTATCTGGTAAGTACTTTGGAATGACTTTTCAAGAACAACTAGAAGTCCAATTTGTAACATATATTTAACCTACAGAAGTATATAGCTTATTAGAAAGATGACATTAGGCATACCAGTTGCAAAAGGGAGACGAGTGATGCACATGTGTTTTGGAGCTGACTCAACCTGCCGAAATTCTGGACTGTGGTCAAAACCACTACAAAAATGAATAAATAAAAGGCAGATTTCCCATACGTTTTGCATCTTGTTTATCACAAATACATGACAAAACTGCGCTTCAAAATGTAGAAGTCTCTTGTATAAACTGCCTGAAACGTTTTGACATAAAGCATTGACCTACTAATAACTAATAAAAGGAAACTTCTTTTCACATACTTAAAACAGAATTAAAAATTCAAAAGATATTCTGGCAGTGCAGTGGAATAAGCCTCCAGAGAAAAACAAAAATGCAACTGAACACCTCTTTCATATAGTTTATATCATAGGATTCACTTAATTTATTTTTATAGCTACCACCCAGGAGTGCACAAAACCCCTTTATTAAATGTGTAAAAGCATTCAATCATCTTGGTTGGCAAAGAAAGCAGATGCTACAGAAAAGAGATGTGGGAGAGGCATTTTTTCCCCAATTATTTGAAACGGAGACTAGTAAGGATGTACTGGGAGAGCTGGAAACAGATGTACATATTGCAGCAGGTAACAATTGGGTATAATTTCTTTTGACAAGTTAACACGCAGTACCTCTTAAAGCACTTGAAATGACACCTCTGTTTTGAAAAACTACAGTAAAACACATGAGAATGTTTTCTGTACTCTTTCCTAGGGAAGAAACGAAAGAGGGTAATTTTCAGTCTAGCTCCTGGACCATACATTAACCAGTTGTGACTCTGAAGCAGTAGCCTGCAGCACTTCACCCTTCGTCAGCCGAGGGACAAAATACATACCGTAGATACCTCTTTTCCACTCAGCATCTATTTGCGATTTCTTATGTTGGTAACAGAAGCTGCCCCTATTAATTTAATTATTAAGCAGAATGCCTCTATCCTTTCCTCACTTGGATTTTATCGCAATTTTACCTTCACTTCTCCTTTCAGTTCACTGAGGATAGCTATCACCAAAACATGCCCAAGCATGTGCAGCTGAAATTAAAAAGAAAACATCTAAACATTGTAAGAAATTACTCATTTGATTGGTTTTTTTTCTCCTTTCCTGGTTTCATTTGCTTCTATAGAGCTACAAAGGCCTAGAGGCAAAATCCTAAATTGTTTCCTTAGGTAAAGTGCTGCCCTGACAAAGAGTAAGCTCAAGAATCACTCGCCATTAATCTCTCAATATGGTATTTAGGAGGGATGTGACCAGTTGTGCTGATCTGTTGAAGACAGGGAAATTTCAACAAAAGGAAAGAAGACAGATGTCTGCTTTCAGTAGCTTCATATTAATTCCACTTTTTGAATTGATTATCCTAAAAACTGCTTACTCCTTTTCATTTCACCTCACCTGAGTACCCCAGCATCTTTAAATATCATTAGAATACAGTACAGTAGATCTGCCCCAGAAAGATTTGTCCAGGGGAGGGGGAGTAGAACAGGGGAAGGCATTTGGGAAACAATACAAAACTGTACAAGTGGGAAACAATACAAAACTGCACAGGTTATATTCAAGAAATAAATGTACACACTGGAAAACCTGAGATGAAACAAAATGCAGTTCAGAAGGAAGGAAAAAACAGGGTGGGGATATTCAGTCTTTTTTTTCCCCCAGGTGGGAGGAAGGGATTGAAATGCTTGCCTCGCAGCCAAAATCCATCATAATAAAGGGTCTGCTCACCCCGACACTTTACTTTATTTAAAACACAGTGTAACCTAAGAAACATACAGTCATCAAGACTCTGATTATGAGACCACACCAGACCATTTCTCTAACATCTGTTCAGGAAACACTGTATTAGATTTTCAGTTTGTCATGAGGACAAACCTTTTCATGCTACATCCATTTTAGGGCTCTGGGGAAATATAGCCTAATAAAAGACAGTCAAACCACCTTCCCCACAGCCAGCACCACCAGTCGCTCAACTCACAAAGCCATTAAGTTCCTGATCCCAGTGTACTCAGATTTTCACTGAGGTGGTACTTAGTAGTTTTGAAAAACAGCACTCTTTTCTTAAAATTACTAAAAGCCAGTATCTTCACGCTTAGTTAGAAACTGTGCTATTCAATTATCCCCCCAAAAGTTTTTCCCCACATTGTAATGGATGTGCACGAATGAATGGATGCGAACAAAGACAAGAATAAGCAACACAGTGAGCAGCCACTGTGCTTTTGTCTACAGTCATGCCAAGAGTCATACACGTTTTCACAAAACAAATCAGCTTTCAGCTGCATTTCATGCTATGAGACTATGAGGAAAAGACTATATTGCTTCAACACATTTATCACATACATTTACAATTCAGATTGAGTTAAAGAACACTTGCTCTGACTGAACAAACCAAAGTGTTACTTCTTAGGTCAAAGATGCTTTGTTCATTCCTTGCCTTACAGCCTTAGGTAAAGGGACAGACATTGACAAACAACCTTCATGCTGTCACAGAATAATCAAAACCTGTGATATTTTCAGTTACTTGAACTACTGCATAACTACTACAACTGTATCTGTTAACAGCACAGATTATATCAGAGTAAGAAGCAAATAAGCTAAATTCTGATTTTAAAGCTCACTATCATCATGTTTTTCTAAGGCCAATAAATACAACAATGAAAAGTAGTTCACAGTCTTGGAAAAGGTAAGGGTCAGCTCTAAGACGATGGACCCACAGCAAACTGAGACACCACAGCTGGATTGCCAGTACAGTGTAGAATATTCTCAAAGCGAGCCCCAAGACTCATTCCCCAGCTTCCACAACTTTTACAGACAGTTAATACTGCCTCTGAAGTTATCATCTAGCAGGACTGAAGACAACCTGTTTTATCAAATCCAATTTTGATAGCTGAGGGATTAACTAACATTTCATCCAACTATTGGGACATTCTGAGCTGAGTTTTTTGAGCTGAGTTTTTTGGGTTTGGGTTTTTTTGGTGGTTTTTTTTTTTTTTGCTGTTGTCAAAAAACTACTATAATATCCTATTTGTCTATATATTAAGGGATTTCAGTGAGAAACCTAATGGCATTCTTCCCATCTGCCAGTTGAGCTTTTAAAACGTATCTTCACCTTTAAACTCTTCAAGCTAAAAAACACAAGTATACTTGAAGCTCAATCATTCTCCCTGGTGCTGCTCATTTTTAATGAGCCTCTTGTCTTTACCTTTCCCAGAAGACAGACTCCACAAAGCAATCTCAGGTGATGTAAAACCAATGCTTGATGCCTCTCCAAACCCCTGTCTTTTTGAGCCTGAAATCTTCCTGCTAAACCCATATGGGACTGATGGGCCATTTCAGTCAAACCTAATTTCACTTATTTATCACAAGCCCCTACTTAGAAACTCTACTGTGGATTGCTTGTACACACAATCTGTTTCCAGCTTTGAACTTTAAAAAGGATTTAAGCAGTCAATCTCAATATCATTGTAAATCCAATGTGCATTACTTGCCTATTGATTGTGAGAAAATAAAAGTTTGAAGCTTGATTTCAGGGCTAATCTTTCCATTTGCTTGATGAGTTCTGCAGTTGTTACAGAACACTTAGTGCATCCTGTTAGATAACAGCATATTAAGCTTGGATGAGAAATCCAGACTATTTACAACACACTTCTAGCTTTAAGTAAAGAACAAAGGCAGGGTTAGCTTTGCTGGTCTCAGAGGCTTTTCAGCTATAGCATGATTAAAAACAAACAAACAAACAACAAAAAAACCACCAATCAAAAAAAAAACAACAAACCACTGAACATTTCTGTATAAAGCATTCCACAACCTTAAAATATTTTCATAAAGCTAATAATGTTAAGATGGATTTTATACTTCTTCTGCCCAATATATCAAACTTCAATATATTCTGTTGAAATCTAAACTTCTATATTCTACTTCATCAATGATAGAGCAAATGAAAAAATAGACAGGACACATTGGTATTCATTCCATTTGTTATTAGACTATCTTACAAATGGTATTTTTCCCTATAAATTCTAAGTGAAATAGTTTATCATCTAATTAAATGAGCCATTTATGTTCTGAATTCTAATGTGTGTACTGAGACATTTGAGAACAAATGTCATAAAAGAATTTTATACGTAGAAAGAACTCAAATAGATGTTGAAGCCCATGCAGCCCCTCCCCTGCCTGCTAATTGAAGAATTCCCCCACCCTTATTTTTTTTTTCTCCTTTTTTAAATCTCCAGATTTTCTGCTGCATTTAATCTGGGGGCTTTCCTTCACATGAGAAAGGCTGTTACTCATTTTGTTTTGCTTTTATAAAGTTACTGTACATGCATTTTCCCATGCAGTGACTATGAACTGTTACAGATGCATCCCAAATCATTTAGTTCTATGATACAGCTCTAGCTACTCGATCAATAATTCAGGAAAATATTCATCTCGGTTTAGTTACTGCTGTCAGTACAACTCTTTGTGCCTGGATGAAGGGAGCAGGACCTCCATCTGGAGGTTTTTTACCTGTGCTGCTCAATGAATTAACCTGTAGGAGGTGCCACAGTGATGAAGCAGTCAAAAAACTGCAGCAGGCAACTTCATCACACAGGTAATTAGTTCACTACATCAATAACGCCTCCAGTCGTTAGCAGCGCCAAAGCTGAATCCCAGGTCTGCTTGTTAAATTCAGTCAGCACAACAGGCTTTCACTGTGCTACAGGTATAAATAACTTTCTATTTTTAAACATAGTTAGCTACTACTTTTTTTTTTTTCCTCATTTTTAGTCATTATCTCTTGCAATAAATTATACTTTCTTTCATTCATCACGTCTATAACTTCCTCCCAGAAGGAGAAGAAATAATTAATTTTAGAAGCCTCTGACATTTTCACAAGGTCTGATCAACTATAAGAGAGACCCACATTTGACAGTATTAAAAACACTACTGCCGCAACAGCGACGTGCCCAAGCTTATACGACCCAAGGAGCAAACTCTTGAATCTCCCACGTAGCAGAACAGGGCACTATCACTACATTACCCGGATAAAATAATTACCTCCAATTCTTGCCTATAAGAGGATTAAGTCAGTAGTAAACTCACTTAAATGTTGCACCACAACACAAAGACAAATCGAGGAAACACAGAGCTTCACTCTTTCTAGCCTTGCAGAAACCATTTCAGGTCTGTGTGTGAGTGACTGCAGTACCTAAGAACCAGCAAATCCAAAGACTGTCAGGTTGATTCAAGTTAATTTTATTTTTTCCTACTAATTCTTATAGAATCATAGAATTAGTGAGGTTGGAAGGGACCTTTAAGATCATCAAGTCCAACCGTTAACCTACCCTGAAGAGAGGAAAAAAACAAACAAACAAACAAACAAACAAAAAAAACAACCAAAAAACACCCCAAAACAAACCACCACCCACCCACTTCTAAACCATGTCCCTAAGCACCTCATCTACCCTTTTCTTAAACACCTCCAGGGATGGTGAATCCACCACCTCTCTGGGCAGCCTATTCCAATGTTTAATAACCCTTTCAGTGAAAAAATACTTCCTAATATCCAATCTAAACCTGCCCTGACATAACTTGAACCCGTTTCCTCTTGTCCTATCACTTGTCACCAGGGAGAAGAGGTCAGCCCCCATCTCTCTAAAACCTCCTTTCAGGTAGTTGTAGAGGGTGATAAGGTCTCCCCTCAGCCTCCTCTTCTCCAGGCTAAACAACCCCAGATCCCTCAGTCGTTCCTCATAAGGTTTGTCCTCCAGACCCCTCACCAGCTTAGTAGCCCTTCTCTGGACACGCTCCAACACCTCAATGTCCTTCTTGTAGTGAGGTGCCCAAAACTGAACACAGTACTCGAGGTGAGGCCTCACCAGTGCCGAGTACAGGGGGATGATCACTTCCCTAGTCCGGCTCACCACACTATTCCTGATGCAGGCCAGGATGGTGTTGGCCTTCTTGGCCGCCTGGGCACACTGCTGGCTCATACTCAGCCGGTTGTCCACCAACACCCCCAGGTCCTTTTCCGCTGGGCAGCTTTCGAGCCACTCTGCCCCCAGTCTGTAGCGCTGCATGGGGTTGTTGTGACCCAAGTGCAGGACCCGACACTTGGCCTTGTTGAACCTCATACCATTGGCCTCAGCCCATCTGCCCAGCCTGTCCAGATCCCTCTGCAGAGCCAATCTACCCTCAAGCAGATCAACACGCCCTCCCAGTTTAGTGTCGTCTGCGAACTTGCTGAGGGTGCATTCGATCCCCTCATCCAGATCATTGATAAAGATATTAAAGAGAAACGGCCCCAGCACTGATCCCTGGGGGACACCACTCGTGACTGGACACCAACTGGATTTCACTCCATTCACCACCACTCTCTGGGTACGGCCATCCAGCCAGTTTTTTACCCAGCGAAGAGTATACCTGTCTAGGCCATGAGCAGCCAGTTTCTCCAGGAGAATGCTATGGGAAACGGTGTCAAAAGCCTTGCAAAAATCCAGGTAGATAACATCCACAGCTTTTCCCTCATCCACTAAGTGGGTCACCTTGTCATAGAAGGAGATCAGGTTTGACAGGCACGACCTGCCTTTCACAAACCCATGCTGACTGGGCCTGATCACCCTGTTCTCCTGCATGTGCCGTGTGATGGCACTGAGGATGATCTGCTCCATGACCTTCCCAGGCACCGATGTCAGACTGACTGGCCTGTAGTTCCCTGGATCCTCCTTCCGGCCCTTCTTATGGATGGGTGTCACATTTGCTAACCTCCAGTCAGGTGGGACCTCCCCGGTTATCCAGGACTGCTCATAAATGATGCAAAGTGGCCCGGTGAGCACTTCCGCCAGCTCCTTCAGTACCCTTGGATGGATCCCATCCGGCCCCATAGATTTGTGCACCTCCAGGTGCTGAAGCAGGTCCCTCACCATTTCCCTTTGGATTACAGGGGCTTCATTCTGCTCCCCATCCCTGTATTCCAGCTCAGGGGTCAGGGAACTCAAGGAACAACTGGTCCTACTGCTGAAGACTGAGGCAAAGACGGCATTAAGTACCTCAGCCTTTTCCTCATCCTTGGTTACTACGTTACCAGCCTCATCTACTAGAGGACCGATACCATCCTTAGTCCTCTTTTTATTGCTAATATATTTATAGAAACTTTTTTTGTTGTCCTTGACAACAGAAGCCAGGTTTAGTTCTAACTGAGCTTTGGCCCTTCTGATTTTTTCCCTACATTGCTTCACTACCTCTTTGTAGTCCTCCTGAGTGGCCTGCCCTTCCTTCCAAAGGCCATATATCCTCTTTTTTTCCCTAAGCTGCAACACTAGCTCCCTGCTTAGCCAGGCCGGTCTTTTTCCCCGACGGCTTGTCTTCCGGCACACGGGGACAGCCTGCTCTTGCGCCTTTAGGACTTCCTTCTTGAAAAACATCCAAGCTTCCTGGGCTCCTTTGCCCTGGAGGACTGCCTCCCAGGGGACTTTGTCAACCAGGCTCCTGAAGAGCCCAAAGTCCGCCCTCCGGAAGTCCAAGGTAGCAGTTCTGCTGACCCCCTTCCTTGCTTCTCCCAGAATTGAGAACTCTATCATTTCGTGGTCACTGAGAACTCTATCATTTCGTGGTCACTATATTTCGTGGTTTCTTGCTCCATGCCTGATGAAAGGAATGTTTTGTCCAGGTCATAACACTGGGATAAGCATCTCTGATCCTTTGTGAAATGGGTCTGATGTTCCTGGGACCCCATCACATTACTAAATTGGGAAGCTCTTGCCCTCTCAGTTGCCAAAATTCACTTCAGCATAGGATAATCTAATCAAAGCTTTATGTTGTATGCGTCAAACAGTATAGATTAGGACTGATTTATGACAAGTTAGACTAGCTTAGAGTTTGTGGCTTAATTACTTAAAAGTACCCACTTTTTATTATAGTATTTTAGTAATACCATATACCTATAATATACAGTGTATACATATATATTTTAACATATAATTTCAAGTTTCTTTCATAGTTTGCCTTTTAATTACTTACAGAAAAAACAATGAACAGTTGAGCTTTTGGGGCGATTTTCTTCTCATTTAAATGCATCTCGCTTGAATGTTTAAAAATCTTAATAAAAGTTATGTTTGGCCTTCATTTTTTGAGGTAGCTGATCAGTCTGAAGACTTCAGTGGGTGCTAGGAATTGTATGTCAAGTGTCAACGCAGTCCAAATGCAGGACTATTTCAAGTGAATGGGAGATAGTCATTCATTAATCTGTCATCAGCCAGTCTAACCCAATGTACAGCACAGACCTCAGGACTTAAAGTAATTAATTCCTGCCTGAACCGGAGCATATCTTTTAGTGACATATGCAATCACAGATTTTAAACATTTTAAACCACAGAGATGTCAGCGTTACTGAGCTAACTGCATTCTCTTCTTTAATAATCTATGCGAACACCATTTCAGGTCTTACCTCTCAACTCTGTTCAGGGGTGGAATTTGATATTTCTCCTACTGTCGTGTCAAATCACAGACTGCAGTCCCCCATCCCACCCCCAGCCAGCCTGACCTATTCACACCTTGCAGTTCCTCTTCTCCCTTTGGAGCCAAGGGTGATAGCCCACAACTAAACAGCTTGGAAAAGCAAAATATTATTTGTTCAAGTTAAAAATATACTAGAAGAAGGGTTTAACACAGTAAGTGTGGTTTGCATGGGGTTTTTTTTCCATAGTATTTAACATTTTTAGAACCTGGAGGTAGAGTCATTTTTTGATGGGTTTTCTTTTGGTTTTTGTTTTTTTTTTAAACTTCCTTCACAAAAGGCCTCTCTCGCTCCCTCTCCCTCCCTATTGGTGCAGTACAGATCCTGATGATTAGTTGCATCTTTCTCGCTTCAGCAAACATTCTTAACTTTTCACAGTCCTGTGAAGTACTGCTCCCATAAACTAGCAAGACAGTTCTCTTTTCAGCTTCAGGTGTGGAAGCGTGATGCTCCCCTACAATCATCTCCTGGTATTAATTTGAAGATTATGCATCCACAGATATTGTGTCCTCTTGTAGTTTGTCCTCCTCTCTGAAAGAGGCATTTGGATAGAGTAATACAGTTGCACCACAACACCATCTCAAACGTGTCAATTAAATGTATTTGTAAAATTACTTCTTAGCATTTTTAGATTCTTCAGTCAGAGTCACAGAAGGGTTGATGTTGGAAGGGATCTATGGAGGTCATCTCATGTCCGCCACCAAACATGGACAACCTAGAGCAGTGTTCTCCAAAGAAGGGCACATGCAAGACAATCCATTGGGGTGTGGGAAGAAAATATTAGAACTTCTCCTTTTTTTTTTAAAAAAAAAAGCCTTAAAAATAAGAAAGAAATTAAGATTTATTAATATTTAATATACACCTGGACATTGGCACTCTCAGTTGGTCCATATGGCAGACAGTCACGTGTTTCTGGGGGAAGACTGGGTGCTCCACAACATGGAAAGGCATGACAGTGACGCCCTCACTTGATCATTTGCTTTAAACAAATTGCAACATATTGCAGTTCAAGTGTCCCTGGTTAAATTGATTTATGGATATTATCTAGTTTTAAATAAAGTAACCCTCACAAAATGGACAAGTGGCTTAAAAAAAATCCTGCAAAGAAACCAAAGTCTGATGATGATACTAATAATGCAAGTAAATGTGAACAACAAGAAAATGACAGAGCTGACATTTCTCCTTAGTAAGAGTTCTTTGTCAGCCACAATACGAGGTAACAGCAGTGACGACCTAACCAGATCTCACAAGAACTCAGCCAAAGAAATTTGAAATTATTAAGATTGAAATAAACTGAACTTAGAGACAGACCTTCAAGTTGCTGCATCATAAAGTGTTAAACCAAGATTTTAAAAAGTAATAAAGCATATTCAATCACATAGTTGTCCCTAAAAATGTATTAATACCAATATTTTAATGAGAACAAAAATTTACGAAAATAAAATTTAAAAATATTGTTTTATACTAATTATATTTGTATGGTAGTATGTTTATATCAATTATAAATAACTATACACATATTGGGAGTGCATGGTCAGAAATTTTTTACTGATAGGAGTGCATGATCAAAAGAGTTTGGAGATTGCTGACCTAGATCAGGCTGCTCAGGACCACCTCCAGATGGCTTTTTACTATCCCCAAGGATGGAGATCATGTGATCCAACCCCCCTGCTCAAGCAGGGCCACTCAGAACCACTTGCCCAGGACAACATCCAAATGGTTTCTGAGTATTTCCAAGGTTGGAGACTTCACAACCTCTCTGGGCAACCTGCGCCAATGCTCAGTCATCCTCACAGGGAAAAAATGTTTCCTGATGTTCAGAGGGAACGTCCTATGCTTCAGGTTGTACCCATCACCTCTAGTCCTGTCACTGGGCGCCACTGGAAAGAGCCTGGCTCTGTTCTCCTTGCATCCTCCCTCCAGTATTTCTAGACATTGGTAAGATCTCCCTGAGCATTCTCTTCTCCACGCTGAGCAGTCCCAGCTCTCTCAGCCTTTCCTCATAGGAAAGATGCTCCAGTCCCTTCATCATCTTTGTGGCCCTTCACTGGACTCTCTCCAGTATGACTATGTCTCTCTTGCAGTGGGGAGCCCAGAACTGGACCCAGCATGCCATCTGTGGCCTCACCAGTGCTGAGCAGAGGGGGAGGATCACCTCCCTTTGACCTGCTGGCAACACTCCTCCTAATGCAGCCCAGAATATCATTGGCCTTCTTTGCTGCAAGGGCACATTGCTGGCTTATGGTCAACCTGGTGTCCACCAGGACCCTAAGGGCCTTTTCTGCAAAGCCGCTCTCCAGCTGGGCAGCCCCTAGCCTGTACTGGTGCCTGGGCTTGTTCCTCCCCAGGCACAGGACTTTACACTTTCCCCTGTTGAATGACCCTCTGGTATATCAACCACCCTTCCCAGTTTTGTGTCATCTGCAAACTTGCTGAGGGTGCACTCTGCTCCATCATCCAGATCATTAATGAAGATGTTGAATATCACTGGACCCAGTACAGACCCCCCAGGTACACCACCAAGCACTGGCCTCCAACTGGACTTTGTGCCACTGCCCTCTGGGCCTGGCTGTTTAGACAGTTTTCTACCCACCCCACCATCTGCTCAACCAGTCCATACTTGGTCAACTTCTCCGTGAGGAACTTATGGCAGACGATGTCAAAAGCCTTACTGTAATCAAGGTAGACAATATCCAGTGCTCTCCCCTCATCTCCCAAGCCAGTCATTTCATCACAGCAGGTTATTAAGTTGGTCCCTTCCCCTTGGGGAATTTTTGCTGACTGCTCCTGATGAACTTCTTGTTCTTCATATGCCTGAAAACTGTTTCCAGAATTAGTTGCTACATCACCTTCCCAAGGACTGAGGTGAGGCTGACCTGCCTGTAGTTTCCTGAATCTCTTTCTTGCCCTTTTTGAAGATAGGAGTGACATTTGCTTTCCTCCAGTTCTCAGGCACCTCTCCCAACTGCCATGATCTTTGAAAGATTATGAAAAATGGCCTTGCAATGACATCAGCCAGCCCCCTCTCAGATCTCATGGGTGCATTCCATCAAGACCACAGATACCAAAGGAACGTCCACTTCAACACCTAAGTTTTTCCAAAATATGAATTTGCCTAATTCTCAGCTTAAATTTGTTTAGTCATTCAGGCTTGTTTTACTACTGGCCTGCTACTCTGTGGATCCCCTCAATTATTAAACAGCATTTCTCTACGGCATGCTTGCAAACCCAGATCAAATATTGTAAATTTAATTTATCGAATAGATTCTAGTGGCAGATTTCAAAGGTGTACTTCCAAATACTTAATGGTTCAACATAGTTCTTCTGAGCTCCCTTGAGTTTGTTATCATTCACGAGTTGCGATGCCGCATGAGCTAGATCAAGTATTCCAATGACATTATAATAATGCCAAGTATTCCTCCTGTTTCAGATACTTCTAATCAGACATCAAAAAACATGCCTTCCAAGTCTTTTTCAATCCCTGTTTCCTTGATAGTGCTTCTTTAGGCTAGAAACGTGTCTTCACTTCTGTGTCAAAATATACAGTGCTTTCTTGCACTCCAGCTTTCAAGATTGCTCAGCTCTCCTCTGATCACTGCTTACCACGGCACTAGCCCTGTTGTCATCTGCATGCTTTTATCAGTAATGACTCTGTATTTCTTCCTCATCACTAATAAAAAGGTTAAACACTGTCAGATCTAAAATTAATCCTCAGAGGACCTCCACATACTTCACATTGATTGCTGACTACAATTATGTTATTGAAACCTATTAGCCATTTTTTAAAACACAGCTGAGGTATGCTAATGATTCTATATCACTCCAATTTCTAAATCAACGTCACATGGCACCGAATTGAACACTTTACAAATATTAAACGTCACATATCTTTGAAAAGTCAAACTTGTTCTCTCAAAACATCACAGTCTCTTGAGAAAAGATCTATTTCCCATAACCGTGTTGATTGAAATTAATTAATGAAGAATTAAAGGTACGTAACACAGTTGACTCCCAGGCAACCATTCTATTATTTTGCACCAGATTAATGTCTGCTTGACAGCCTTATGATTACCCAGTTATCCTATTCACCCTTTAAATGCTTTGTCTTAGCAATTTTAAACATTTCCTAATTTTTTTTTAATGCACACAGCTATCCATGTCTCCTTCCCCTCTTCCCCCCCCTCCATTTTTATAAACTATTTTACTTTTTGTCCCTTCTAAACAAGGATAAACCAAACAATTCTATTATTGCAGTTAGTAAAATTCTGCATATAAATTTGACTATCTCTTCCTCTACTACTTCCAAATTCACATTACTTCTGGAAGCAGAAGTAAGCACCTATAAATTGTTGGAAAGAAATGTTTTATTCTCGTGATAAAGAAGCACACCAATATACTTACGCGGTTTTATGATGCTAGTAAGTGGATTGCTAACAGTAGTAGTAAGAACAGTATTAGGCGATTCCTAACCTAAAAAGAGTTCTGAATTGTGAAGCAGGGAAGTCTTTACCAGGTCTATCCCTCCCTAGAGGAGGATAAAAAGAAAAAATAATAATAATTTAAAAAAAAAGCTTAAACATAAAAACAATAATGAAGGTATTTTTGCATAGAACCTACCCATCAAAAATGTTTCATGAAAATAATATACATAGCCATACACTCAGAGCAGTGCTGTAAAACAATCACCTATAATAGAAAACATCCTGTCAGTGAAGTCACTGACCTTTCAAAGCACTCCACAAAGCTGNACCTGGTCTAGTGGGAGGTGTCCCTGCCTATGGCAGGGGGGTTGGAACTCGATGATCTTCAAGGTCCTTTCCAACCTAAACCATTCTATGATTCTATGAATAGAAAACATCCTGTCAGTGAAGTTACTGACCTTTCAAAGCACTCCACAAAGCTAGACTGAAACTTTCAAGAACTTCACAAACACACACCTTTCACACACTTCTTATTTAGAAGGGAAAAAAAAAATTGCAGTGTAAGTCACCTGTGGTATGAAATCATCAGCAGTGTTCTGGGAAATACAGTATTTTATTCAGAAAGGCATTGATTTGCAAACAATGGGGCTACTGAAACAGAGCTCAACAAAAGTAAATAAAGGACTAAACAAACATTCATGGAGACAGGAAACTCTCTGCATGAGAACTTTCTAGAGAAGAATTTATAATAAGCTTTTGTTCTCTAAAATTCAGACTAGTTGTTGCACAATGAATGGCCAGTTTCATCGTGTTTAATATTTTCTGTTCCTTAAAGTTTATTTTATAGATGTAAAATTTAAACCATATTTGACAAAAGGCACCTCTGTTTCTCCACAGTTGTGACAGTACTACAAAATCATGCAGAAATTCTGCATGATTTCTGCAGAAAAATGCCTTGTTTAGAAGACAAGTGTCCTGCATTTTATACACACATTAGATGTAGCCATATTTTCGCATATTCTTAGGTAGTTTTTATTTTCTCTTTTTTCTCCCCCTAACCTCAGGTAAGCCTGAGAGCAACCAAGAATTAAATAAAAGCAATGAAAATGACATAAAATTTGTATTTCTTATTTTTCTTATTGTTGGTTAGCATACTTACCTTCCAATTTTTTAGGAAAGTATTTGAGTCTAGCTTCAAATTCATGCATACTGGAAACTTATTTAAGGTAAATGCAATACTAATACTAAAGTCATTTTCCTCCTCAGCTGATTTTCAGCAGTAGATATGTTCTTCAGTCCCAAAGGGCTAGTGGCCTTCATTCATTCCCACTCCCCTCCCACCTTTCATAGAATCATAGAATAGTTTGCGTTGGAAGACACTTTTAAAGGGTCATCTAGTCCAACCCCCTGCAATGAGCAGAGACATCTTCAACTAGATCAGGTTGCTCAGAGCCCAGTCCAACCTGACCTTCAATGTTTCCAGGGACTGAGCATCTACCACCTCCTGGGGCAACCTGTTCCAGTGTTTTACCACATTCATCATAAAAAATTTCTTCCTTATGTCCTACCTAAGTCTTCCCTCTTTTAGTTTGAAGCCATTACCCTTTGTCCTATTGCAACAGGCCCTACCAAAAAGTTTGTCCCTATCTTTCCTGTAGGCCCCCTTTAAGCACTGGAAGGCCACATAAGGTCTCCCCAGAGCCTTCTCTTCTCCAGGCTGAATAACCCCAACTCTCTCAGCCTCTCCTCATAGGAGAGGTGCTCCAGCCCTCTGATAGTCTTCATGGCCCTCCTCTGGACTCGCTCCAACAGGTCCATGTCCTTCTTATGTTGGGGGCCCAGAGCTGCATGCAGTACTCCAGGTGTGGGGCTCACGAGAGCGGAGTACAAGGGTAAATCACCTCCCTCGACCTGCTGGCCACACTTCTTTTGATGCAGCCCAGGATGCAGTTGGCTTTTTAGGCTGTGAGTATACATTGCCAGCTCATATTCAGTTTTCATCCACCAATACCCCCAAGTCCTTCTCCTCAGGGCTGCTCTCAATCCACTCATTGCCGAGCCTGTATTTGTGTTTGGGACTGCCCTGACCCATGTGCAGAACCCTGCACTTGGCCTTGTTGAACTTCATGAGGTTCACATGGGCCCACCTCCCTAGCCTGTCAAGGTGCCTCTGCATGGCAACCCTTTCCTCTAGAGTATCAACCACACGACTTTTTTGGTCGTTTGTTTTGTTTTCTTTACCCAAGATAAGCATATTAAAACAGAAGAAATGGCCTACAGGACATGAGGGAATGTTGCACACTCACTTAGCTGTCCTCTGATCACATTCTTCCTTGCTAAGGAAAGGCACTAGAGCCTCCTTATGTCCTTGCTGGTTGTTGACATTATGGTTTATATACGGCAATGCCCTAACTCTAGCATTCTCTTTGCAGGCAACTAATCCGCACATTACAATATCCTCGGCACTAAGTGGAGCCATCTGACATTCACCAAACCTGACAAGAATGAAATCTCAAGTCTTCATACTACAGCAAACAATAGTCCCTGTGAAGGTCCAACCTAAACAGACAAACAAAAAAATGAAGCAACGAAGATGGCTTCACTATTTTAAAAAGGGAACACCACTATCATGCCAAGTTACATGAAGAGAGTCAAGATAACATCTCAAATTAACACTGCTGCAGCAGTTCTCACAGATGGTAAATCAACAACAGCTTCTGTACTGTAAATCCTTTACTAAAAACTGTAAATCCTTGCCTTTAAGGCCCATCTCTCTGTAATCATCTTTGTTCATCTTTCAGTACATTGCCAAAAGCCCCTAATTAGTATCAACTTAGGCTGCCTTTCACTGCCCCTCATCCTAATCAGTGGACTAATTACTTCCACATAATCTCAGTGTCAGGTTAGAAGATGTTTTTTGAATGAAGATAAGCATGTGGAAGAAGTCCCTTGCCTAGGGGGCATGGAAGATAGCCTGTAGACAGCTACAAGGAGACCCCAAGCAGCAGGTAGCCTTGCTTAAAGGAAGAAAAGGGGGAGAAACAATACAGTCACAGCCAAAAGCAAACTTACAGATGTGATAATCCACAAAAGCCGACAGCAGGAAGCTTTTAGTGAAGAAGACAAGTCAAGGGAAAGGCTGCAGTATGAAGAACACTTATTCTAGCACGACGGCAGGGAATGTGACTTTGGATTTCAAATGGGCTATACAAAGGATCACCAGCAGATGATGCAGTAACTGATGCAGGAGGAGAGGAAAGCATACAAAATGATTTTCTGCAAAGGCAAGAAAAGAAGACATCTGATTTTAGGAATATATGAAAATATTTGGAGATGGTATCCATGTATGACAGGAAAGAAAGCACCAGAGATGTACCTCCAAGAAAGTAACAAGATTAATTACTCAAGGAGCATGGGCAACAGTGGAAAGAACTTTGGAGAGAACAACAGCTAAGAGGAGTTAACTGCCCCCTCCCCCGTTCAAACATTATTGATATGACTTCCTCAGCATAATAATGGTGTGTTAAAGAGTAAGGATGGTGGGTTAAAGATGAAAAGGACTGGATTAGGAATTAAATCCTTTTCAGACTCTTCTGCAAAGAACAGACTTCATGACAGAAAATAAAAGAAGGAACAATTACATGCAAAAAAGTTAAAGGACAATTTTTAAAAACGAATGCTTTAAAACTATTATGTTTATACCATATTATTGCACTTAACAAGAGAAGAAACACAATACAAGATCATTAAAAAAAATGTTCTGATGACTTAATAAAAATTCCATCACATGGAAACATCCTAAGAATTTCTCCAGATATTTTGAAAGCAGTACAGAATTTGTGAAGAATGCAGAAGAGCATTTCACAGACGTGTCTTTATGATGTTGCTAATTCAGTACTTACAAACAGAGTAAGTACTACAAAGACCTTAAACTGCCACCAAAGCAATTTTGTGAGGATGACTTTTTACTATTAAACTCGAATTAACATAGTTTTGTTTCATGTTATGTAGTTTATGTTAGTACACCAAGGAACACTGGAAGTATAATATCCACAAGTTGTGGTTCTGCCCCCCCCCCCTTCTTTTTCTTTTCCTTAACTAAAACGCCTTGCAAAAATACTTCTACTTTGTGCCGAAGTGCACGAAGAGCCGCAGTACTACATTCAAAAGTATGAACTCATCTGAAAACACAACAAAAACAACATCTGTGCTCAGCACAGCCTCCCAGCAGAATCCCTGGGTGGGGGCAGGTATTTTGCCCAACAGTTTGCTCATTCTAGCATTTCTAGGGGCAGGTCCTAAGCTCCTTCAAGCCAAGCAGAGTAACACCACTGAATCACAACCCATGCAGTTATACTGACCAGCGGCCAAGGATGAGGCCCTACAACACAGCCAGAATCTCCAGGCTGACGCCCTGGGTCCAATGGCAGCCACATTCCAAGAGTTTAAAGAAGAAAGTCTGACAGTCCTTAAATCTGTCATATTTCACATCCTGTTAAGATGAGCAGAGGCTGAAGATTTAACTCTGCAGCTGGCAACAGGGCTGCAACACGTCAATCCATAAACTGCAGACCTGGGCTGTGTCCAACAGCCGGTGCAGCCCTCCCTGTGGAGTCACTACCAGCGTCACTGTCACTGTATCCTCTCAATAATTTCTACCAATCTTTGCTAGTCTCCTTCACAGTCAGTGACACGGTCCAGAAGCAAATACTTGCTCTAAATCATCATGTGCCAAGGCCTGTAATTCAGCGTTAGCATGCCACAATTTCTTTTCTGTAATAGTCTCCATGAGAGCATCAGAACTCAGAAAAAAATTGTTAGCTTTTTCTCACCTAACACACAACCTGTGTATTCAATTAAATGGCTAATTGTCACATATGTAGAAAAGTACAAAGAAAATACTGGGTTAACTGGATTTTCCTCTTTATTTAGCTTGGTTTTTATTAATGGGGAGAAAGTTGAGTTTGGCTAAACTATCATACAAGCAACATACAATAGTTTACTCATCTCAACAAGGCAAGAAAGAAACTGAGGCACCTGCCAAACCTAAGGGTTAAAGAGTTTCAGGACTGCAACGGGATTTAATTTTCCTTGACTTTGGGCACAACTGCCTAAATTAGAAGATCAGTTCCCTTAAGTCCGTGGCCCCACACCATCTAATCCAGGGAATATACAGGTACCTCTAAAGGACAATTCAGATTTACAGCAGTATTGCTTCCAATTTAGGTTTGGATGCTGCTATTTATGTGCAAGACACAAATAATGCTTTATCTATGTAAGTTCGGTTTTCAAACAGCTTTGAAAAATCTCTAGTTCAAATTAAATGTTTTGCAACAAATGTCAAAACTGTAAATCACTGAACAGTAGCAGTAAGCTGATAGCGAAGATGCAACTTGCTCAATAGAATTCTCCAAATCTGTTAAGCCAAAATTTGTTTAATACAATTTAACTCACCCTGGAGTGCAGTTAAATAATTGTGATGGATGGCAGCTTGTCTTAGTCTTTTCCATTTGTTAAATTATGATAGATGAATTATGCACATTACTGAATTTCAATGCATTCTTTCTGTTCATCACCCCTGCTTCATGAAAAACATCCAGTCAATAAATAGTCTAAATCCATCTCCATCAGAACCGTATGACGTTCCACAATTATGATAAAGAAGCTGAAGGCCAAAAATGTTTCAGAATAAGTCCCTTGACATTAAGAGCAACAATAAATGTACGTGTGTAATGTAACTACTAAAACGCTTACTACTACCTCTATTTTAAATAAAGTAACTGAACCTGTATCTGGTAAAAATGTTTCTTATTAGTGCTTTCTGAGAACTTTGGGGGAGGGAAAACTAATGAATCAAACCCCCAAAAAGACATAGGCTTTTTTTTTTTATTTTGTGCAATTAGCTAACTTAGTATTGAAGTCACATATTGAAAATTATATAAAAAAAAAAAGATTTTGCAAAAGAAGATACAGAAGAAATATATTACTAAATATAATGTAATATTTTCTAAGAAAACTTCACTTGAGCAGCCATTTGGTAATTATCTGCTCTTCAACAACACCTGCACAGAGCCTCCTAGGATGTACAGTTTGCCATTTTAATGTATTCCACAAAATCCCAGAGCACTAAGCTTCAAAAAAGAAAATCCATACTACATACTATTTCAAAGGGTTTTTTTATCTTGCAATAATTGTTGCATGTGACTGTACCTGACTTCTAGCCATTTCAGTACCCGTGTTCAACCAGTGTGGCATTTCGGGCGTGTCTGTTTACTTTGAATTATGTCCTTCAACTAGATTGTTCTTCATTTAACCACAGATGTACAGTGTCTTAAGTTTCTCAATCTGGAGGAAATTATAAAGTGAACGTGGCTGATAAAGAGGTTTTCTTTAGAAAAAGACAGTGTATGCCTCCATGTGTATCTCTGTATGTATTCATAAACTTCTACAACTTGTAATGTCTGACAGATGTACTGGAAGATTAACAAAAACCACTTCTGATTTCAGATGAGCTGGTGTGTGCCAGGAGAAAGTCTGTGAAACCTATGGAGGTACACCATACATCAAGGAAAGACAAGTCTACAAGAAAATCTAGTCAGGCTTTAAATGTGTCCCCCAAGACTTATGAAAATGGAAACAAAACCAAGAAAACAAAAGGATTTGATTTGACAAAGTGCCACACACTTCAAAGATTACAGGGTATTTACTTTAACTGTTGGTGAGGTATAATTTAACACAGCTGAAGAACAGCATTATGTATATGGTTCACACTAGCAGCCTGAGGTACCTTCCACAGAAGGTTTTTGTCAAATACAGATGGAAGAAGGACTCAAACTAGAATGGCTAGTTTAAAGAATAAGGGGGGACGGAGGGGAGAAAGCTGGACTATTAACTTCACTAGCAAGTTTCTCCATCTTTGATGAAAAGACTTATGAAAAGTTTATGAAACTACAGACATGAGGCAGTAGCTCTGTCAAATCTCAGCGATCCAGTCTGACTGACAGGTATACAGCTTCACAAACGCATCCTGACAGTTACATGCACTGCAGCACAAGGAATCTTATTTTAAGTAAAGTTTGCAAAAACTAAAATGTGACATTTACAAGATTTCTG
Source organism: Anarhynchus alexandrinus (assembly GCA_008711295.1). Classification (NCBI taxonomy): domain Eukaryota; kingdom Metazoa; phylum Chordata; class Aves; order Charadriiformes; family Charadriidae; genus Anarhynchus; species Anarhynchus alexandrinus. Next base: position 1,667,810 of record VUYV01000203.1, on the reverse strand, counting down.
AGTTAAAAACCTCAGGGACAAATTCAATCTGTATTACCTTCACTTCATCTAGTTTTCCTTAAATATATTGTCCCAGATTGTTCTGATGGCTCTTATCCTGATACAGACCTAATGTCTAGGAACTACATTGACACTGTGAATCTGCCAGGAGCTTTCAAAAAGCATTTTTATCTTAAATATAAAGTGTTTTCCTGCTGGTGAAATGGCATTACATCTTGCAGAATTCTTCATTCATCCCCAGTGATACCACCTACTGTGGAAGGTTAGATCTGAATCATCTTCCTTAAAAGAAGCTTGACAGTTCATTTCAGAAGTTCCTTTTTGTCTCCAATTTCTAAGCAGAAAGTAGTGTACATTCAGAAATTTCAAGCAGCTGTGTACCACTGCAAGTGCCACAGAACTAAAATAACATTTCTCAGAATTAGTCTGTCATAGTTTAAAGCATCAAAATTGGTACGCAATTCTCAAGTGACATTGTAATTACAGAGTGCAGCCACAGTGATGCTATACTTGCAGTTGAAAGTGCTATTCCTAAAACTCTATTTTCAGTTTCTTGCAACTTTCTCAGCACCCTCCCTTTATGGCATACCCGACATGGGACAGATAGAAGCGCACCCTTCTAACACAGGCCTCCTTCACAGGCTGAGAGAGTTGGGGTTATTCAGCCAGGAGAAGAGAAGGCTCTGGGGAGACCTTATAGAAGCCTTCCAGTACCTGAAGGGGGCCTACAGGGACCTGGGGAAGGACATTTTACAAGGGCATGTGGTGACAGGACAAGGGGGAATGGCTTCAAACTGGAAAAAGGCAGATTTAGATTAGATATTAGGAAGACATTTTTCACTCTGAGGGTGGTGAGGCACTGGAACAGGTTGCCCAGGGAAGCTGTGGATGCCCCATCCCTGGAAGTGTTCAAGGCCAGGCTGGATGGGGCTTTAAGCAACCTGGTCTAGTGGGAGGTGTCCCTGCCCATGGCAGGGGGGTTGGAACTAGATGATCTTCAAGGTCCTTTCCAACTTAAACCATTCTTTGATTCTATGATTCATAATTCCAATTTTTATTGGCTAAACAAGCTCCTGTTCCTTAGAGAGGTTAATATTCAAACAACAGATAGAAGAAATTGCTATATATAAACCTTACAGAAAAACAATTAAGTAAACCCATACATTTTTATCCCACTGGGTACTACTTGGCTGACAAAGGCTATGCATGTAGTCGAAAGCAGGTTATGCTAGCAGTGTGAACACTATGAACTGGTAAGAAAAACCCACCTCAATTAGGTGTAGTACAATTTGAAGAAGATTTTAGCATGAAAGGCAGTTGTTACTTGTTGTCCCTATTTAGCTGTCCCCCAATCCTGGACTGCCTAAATTCAATGAGTGACAGAATTTCAACTCTGTGTTCCCTAGAGCTGAGGCTACGATGAGCCCAAACAGGCTGTATGAAATGCTTGCATTTGATTCCTTGCAGCAGTCTTGATTATTTTTGAAAGCTCAGCTGAATGATCAGGTATGAGCTCAGCCCTGCCACTCTTTCTCCACAACTCTAACTCATGCCAGATGCTATCAGCCCTACTGAGATTCAGAAGTGAGATATTTTTTAACTGCAGACTCCTGAGATGCTATTTGTAATGGAGACCATGCCTAGTGTACAACTGGGAAGGACCACCACACAATACTGCAGTGGACACCTTTCAAAATGCAGCAGAAGATGCTTGCGCCCTGTCCTTGTTTTTTAAACCAACAGATTAGATCTCAGTTTACTGGCCAACATAAACCCTGAATTATCTTGAGGGAAGACACTCCCCAATGTTCTTGTTAAAATGTACTACTGTGCAGAAAAGGATGCAAAACTCACCAGTCCAAAGACGAGGAGACAGAAGGATGGCTGATGACACTACAATCTCACGATTGTACTTAATTGAACTTAATCCTGACGGTAAAAAACTTTAAGCTATTATACAGTAAAAGACAAGAGAAAAACCATAACCAGAAAAGGAGGAAGCAGACAATTGCATTAAAGAGCACATTCTGGACTGTCAGGAAGATGCATATGCCAGAAGACCTGCTGAAAGCTTTTGGGGATTCAATGTCTCCCCGCCGGGAGACAGGCTTGGCAAGGTAAGCTAGCAAAGCTACTCTGCCAACCATCCTGGAACGCCTGGCTTTCTCCTTGTCCCATAGAGAATGCCTCAAAGGTGTTAGGAAGACCCTGCATGCCCAAAAAGAGTCCAGCATTTTGCTATATACCCAAAAAAGCTCCGTGGTACGACAACTAAGCTCTTTTAGGTGTTTTTACTTGGTTTGCACCAACCACTTCTCACTTCAGGACCTGAAAATCAGAAAGATTGTGGCCCTTTGATAAACAGTGTTCACTGCTTGTTCTCTCTGGTTTCAGTAGATTTGTGGTAACAGTCAAGAGAACGACTAAACAGCATTTATCTGTCCATTTTTCCACTAGCCTACAGTAGAGGAATACAAAGAGCAATAGTTTTCTCCTTTTCTTTCTCCTGACCTTTTCATCACTTCATATTATTCGACAACTTCTCAAGTTCTGTAGCTTCTTTGGGCTTTCTCAGATACTTATTAATTTACAAAGTCTCCCAGTGCAGGAAATTGTCAGTTTTTACATGAAGGATAGCTTTTTTTTTCCCCACTTGCAGTCATCTCCAGTAATTACCAGTCAATAAGCAAATGATGTCCATTTAGGCATATTAAAACTCTTCCTAGAATATATGATAACTGTTTCCTTACCAAGATTGCCTTTTTAATTGTCAAGATTGATTGAAGAACAGAGGGACAGAAAAATCATCTGCCATTCTTTCCATCCTACCGCATCTACATTGTATTTAATCCAACAGACACGGCAATTTCTTACACAACACATGTGCAAGATCATGAACATGTAGATTTTGTTATCCAGTTTCCACATTTCAGCAGACTTAGTTACTGAGATCAGTCTTTGGACTATGCATTACAAGTGAATGTGCTGAATTTTCATTGAGAGAAAACTAGTAAATTCTCTTGGATTTATTTATGTGTTTGGGGAGTGGACAATATTTCTTCTTTGTCCCTAACCAACACAGACAGCAACTATCCTTAATTCCTGTAGCTAAGGTTCCTAAATGTCAAGGAATTAGCCTATATATTCTGAAGAACAGGAGAGGGAGAAACAGAAAGATGGCTTATAAAAATAAATAAATAAATGGTAAATCCTTTGATAACTCTGGCTTACTGGAAGTGACAGCCAGTGATCTTAATAAGCAAGTTCATTTCAAGACTGCTAAATAACAGAACTCTTGCTAGAGCGCAGACACCAATACTTATAAAACAATACTGGCTTTAAAAATAAAAATAAAGGTAAGTCATCAGATCCTTTCTTTCTTAAAAGGAAAATTAAGAATGCAAAGGGAGATCAAAAGAGCCAAGCATGCAACCCCATTATTCAGCAATTCTTAAAACAACAGTGAAAACATTTTTTCAGAAATTATGAGAGAAATATGGGAATTTGTGAAACCTACCACATGGAGTGAAAACAGATAAAATCATAATTATTATTAGAATGAATAGGGTTTTTTAAGTTTGTTCCTTTCTAACTTCCAACTCTATAGCTCTAGATAAGTTTCTTTCAAGTAGCTTTCAAATAGAGCTCTTGAAATTAGAATATACAGGTGGAATAACACCAGCAAGTACCTTTTCCATCTGCAATGACCAATCACTGAAATGCACCAACGTCAACTAACCACTCTTATTTTAAACTTGAACTAAAACTAAAATTAATATATTATCAACAGTAAAGTGTATTATGTGAATTTTATCAAGACTTAATAAAAATTCTTCCTCCTTGTATGTACATTCAATGGGATATTTTTCCTTCCTCTCAAAAGCAGGAGACGTAAGAATTAATTTCATCCCATTGTGAATAAACCAGGCCTATTTCAATACTTATTACATTTCACTGCAATAATTTATAGACTGAACACTTGCAGTGACAAACACGAGGCCAGAATTTTTCAGTAAAACGACGGAAAGAGCACTGTAAGTAAATAACATAAAATGTTTTCACCAAATAAATTGCTCTCTTAAAAATGTAATCCCCAGTAAATTCTTCAAAAGGAACCTGATTATAATTGGCAGTCCCTCAGAACAGGTTAATTTAATATAAAGAAACTGGAGGCCAATTTGTTTCACAAATACTGCTAGTTATGTTTCACTTAAGTCGTGGTCATAAAATATGTATCAAATTTAGCCTAGAAGGCTGTACCTTCTCTTAGTTCAGCTACTTTTTTCCCCACAAAATCACGTAGAAATACCTGCCATGTAGATAGACAGGTGTAGAACTTTTATACGTATTCCTGAGAGAGGCAGTTAAAAAGTCAGAATCAATCTTTCCAAAGACGAGTATCTGCAAGGTGAGATGTAGAGATGCTCCTCCATGCCTTCTGCCTGCTGTCAATGCAGGAACAACCCAGGAAAAGGCATTTACAGTCCTTCTGCATACAGACATTTCCCCAGTAATTAAGTCACTGGAGATAACTATGAAACATATAGATTTCCGTACAAGAATAATCTATGATCTGATGTTTAAAAAAATGCTGGACTTTACCCACACCAAGACTCTTTCGAGACAACTTATACAAAGCCTACACTATTTCTCCTTTTAAAGCATAAAACAAATACAGGAATTCGCAGCTTGTTCAGTGACAACAATTGGACATTACTGCTAACTTCAATCTAATTAATAAAAATACAATCTACACATTTTCTTTAAAATAACTACAACTGGTTGAATAGCTTAAATATTTGTCTTGAATAAAGATCAGAAAACTGACATAAATGCAGATGTTTTTTAAATGGAATCTTATTTACAGCAATCAAGCTTTTAAGGAAACTAATCAAACATTACAAAATTTATTTTGTATCAACCACTAATAAAGTTTGGAAATAACACGAATAGACCTTCAGCCTTCAAAACTAAAAACACAACACTCACTTTATACATATTTCTCATTGTAACAATGTCATTTATTCCTCCTGTCCTGGCAATTTGCAAAAGGTCAGCTTGTTATACACTAAGGAAAGATTCTTAGACCATAAATTAATAAAGTGAGTTACATGACATTCCGTATCAACCTTAAAGTTATTCCTCACTATGAAAGTTCTGCAGAAAAACATTAAATTGCAAGATTTTTATAACTACATCTCCAAACTGTAAATGCTTAGCCTTTCAATTATATTATCAGAAGCAGAGGGAAAATAACTTGTTACATCCAACAGGCAAAGCAGTGACAGAAAGGAATTGTTTTTAAAAAAAAATCTTAATGCTCCCTGTGCACTACAGAACATCAGAAATCCATTCTTTGATGATGCTATAATGAAAGAAAGTTCCTCTGGTAATATATACAAAGCCCCAGATAAAAGCTTACAGGATTAAAGGATTACATGAAGGTTATTAAAGGGGTTGGGGAGGGAGGGAGGATGCAAGCTCTTTTAAATAATGTTCATCATTCTGTTTGGAAACATAACTGATAAGTTTGTTTTTAGGTTGCGTTTTAGCTTTTGTAATAAATGCTCTACTTACTTTCTTTTGAGCAAAAAACCTCAGTAATATATAAGGAAATAAGTGCTTAACTTGATCTTCAAATGCACAAGAAAGATTTCTTTGCAACATAAATCTGTTGCATTGGCATACCTTCATTGAATAGAGGTTTCAGTTCTGAACTGGCACATTACATATTGCATTTTTATCCATGAGACTATCAAGCACCATTTTTTCAGTATTTGTTCCTAGGGAAAAACAGATCTAAATGAAAAACAAACATATCTGTGTAATGAATTACACTATTACTTCTAAAATAAATAAGTGACTATTGTTAATTTATGCATCTCACTCATATACGTTATGTCTAAGTTTCACAAAGTCTACAGTTGACCAAGATTAAATCCACTGTGGCCTCTTACTTTCACTTAATGTTGAAAGTAAAGGCAACCCAACATTTGAGCAAATGCCTTTTGAAAAACTGAAGGTTTCTCATACATCTGAAATCATCAGGTTTCAGCTCATCCCCAAAAGAAAACTCCAAAATTGAGAACATATAACTGCCTCCCAAGGGGAAAAACCTCAATATGATTTGGAGTCACTATGATTATTTACAAATGCTGGTTGCACCATACCCACTATGATTTTATTGACTTTCAGTGTAGTTAAAATGCCTTTATTAAATGAAAAATACTAACTCCAGACATGTAGGGTGTTAGACTAATGGCCTATTACTGTGTTCTAATGAAGCTGTACATTTTACAATTAAAGCTTCCTTGAGAATTATCTGATTTCTTAAAACTGTCAAAGATGAGGAAAAAATAAAAAACAAACCTTATTTGTTTCTAAACAAAATACTGATGTACCCAGTGCACTGGGTATAGTTGGTATATGAAGAAATGAGTAAAGTAACTACAACAGTACTCTAATTCGTTTCAGATATAACAAAATACAAGATATCTCCTTGGGGACTCATTTGTTCTTAATAATTAAGCATGAATCGAAACTCCTGCTGAGGGCAGATCTGTAAACAAGTATTTATGGTAGCTGTTTAAGAAAACAGGACAGTCTGTCTATTCTGCAACCAGCAACTACTAGCAACTTTTAAGGAAACACATGGATTTAAGTTCAAATAGGTGGTCTGTACCCAGTAAACGTATTTCATTTTACACATAGGAAATTATCCTGTTGATATGTCTTGCAGTTTATTGAAAAATAAACTGCGATAATTTTATCACTTTCCAAAGGCAGATTATTTTGCAAGTTCACATGAGCAAACATTTTACAGTGAAGTATTTCTTCTACACCTTTTAGTACATATTGCAGTACCTACCAAGACATGGTATGGGAACTAGCTGAACACTTTGGGAGTGGCTTTTTTTTTTGCAAACTTTTAAAACAATCCATGTAAAATTTATTCTGGAAAAGATCCAGAAATCAAGAACATAGGTATGTCTTTGATGTCCTAGTTAAGAGGCATTTGGCATCAATGTTTTAAGTCCTTTTGCCAATCACTGAGTCATCTAACAGACAATAAGGGGGAAAGGCCAGAAAGTGAATATGCATGACAATAATGAGATGTATAAGAAAGCCAGATAAAAATAGAAACTTCACAATCAAATGGGAACATTATTTAAAATATCAATTCTATACCTCCAACATTCTTAACTTTTAACCTATTATCCTAATACACCTTCTAGAAAAACATACTGCTAATTTAACCATGGATGGGTACAGTGGATTTATGGCAACAATCATATTAACATTATTGGGCACTACTAGTGTAAATCATCACCAGAAAAAAACAACATAAAACTCCCAACACAGACAACACATACAGCCTTTTGATTGCATTTGTTATACATGAATCCACTACTAAAGCCTTGTGTTGCACAAAATCCCATCCGTTACTGGAACTCTCATGAAGAAAATGTTTAAAAGGTGGTAGGAAATTTTCAAGTGCATAGAATATGACTTCTCAGTTTCCACCTCAACATTTCTTGTGCACCTTACATTCATAAAAATAAGTGATAGGCTTTATGCCCATTAAAATTATCAAGCACTCATAGGTCACTGGCCCCCATTCCGCTGGTAGGGACAGACTATGAAGAAGCGCGCGTGATGAGGGACAGGCTGGAGAATGTATGCAAGTCATGCTTCTTCCAAAACCATTCCTTCAAGCTCCGGGCAGGAGAACCAGTAGCAAGACCCTCAGCACTCCAAAACTGTCTTCTACAGTAAACGTTAATGAATCTTTAGAGTGGTTTGATAATAGGGCACAAAACTCAACAGCTCATTCTGTGTCCAAACACTGCCTTGGACCTTTTCTCTGCTGAAGAGTCCCACATTTTATTTAACCCTATTCTTGACTGCAAGCTCAAATAATCTGTATCCCAAGGATTTTGCCAAAATCTTCTACAGATGGACAGTACTCACTACCTTGGAAAGCTCTGAGACAGCTTGAGTCGTTTATTCAAACACATCACCACAGTGGGCACATTCACAGATTATCTTTGTTGTGGTTTATACCTTTTACTTGCAGTACTCACCCAACTTGCTCTAGTTACAAAGCTTCATACATATGGATAATGCTGCTTTGTATGTGCTAACAATCCTGGCAGGTTTCCCTTCAATAAACCACTCCAGATGTTAGTCTCGGTAATTATGTCTGACATCTCTCAGCTTTGGTAATGAAATACTGCTGATACAATTCCTTGTTTGTATTTCCATGGATCATCTTCAGACATAAAAACTACAGAGTTAAAACAGCCACATCGACGGGCACAGAATGAAAATCCGCTAAATGAATATACAGCAATCGCATGATTAGCATAAACAGGATAAATATGGAAATACAGGATTCTATGAGAAAACTATCAGCTATACAGCATACTTCGCTCTTCTGCTTAATAAGGATGCCCTTTCAAATACTATATATACATATGTACGACTACATGAAAGACAAAATTACCAGTGTTATCAATATCATGTAACACTGCATGAGATACAACCTCTTTCTTGCTTCAAAGAATCAAAACTCAAATTCACACAATAGGTCTGTTGCCAACAAGGTATGAAAAGAAAGATGCACAATGGAATTTCTAACCTGAGAAGTCCAGATTCAATACTTATTTTTCCCTATGATATTATCATATTAACTAAACTGAACATTAAAGGAAAAAAATTTGGTTAAATAATTTGCATCCAAAAAGCTTGAATTTTGCAGACGTGATCTTAGAGAATACAGATTCTGAAAGGTATATTTTAAGACATTTACAGTTTCTACACTGATAAATAAGCCTGCTCAAGAAGAAGTCATTGGCTCATACTACTCACTTGGGGTTTTTAAATTATCACATTAAATGTCAACACTAGCAATAAAAGTGATTAAATCAGTACACAACTACTCCTGATGCCTGAAATTTCAAATATTAGTAGCGCTGTCAATCTTGTACGGGGCACACAGAAAGGAATTTAAGCAGGAGCTGATTTTGTATTAAAAACAAACATTTCTTATGGTCTTAAGCTGTGATAGGTGCCATGCCAATATTTCTGCCAACATTATTTCAGATAAATTATCAAATAGTGTTGACAAGTTCTTAGTGATAATAGCTTTCCTATACATTACACAAAAATATTAGATTTATTGCATAAACATATTAATTATTATTATGACTACCTAGCAACATTAAACCCCGCCACTAAGAAGCAGCTACCCATCGGCACAAACCAGTTTTCATTTTTAAAAAAAATAATAATGTAAAAGTCACTTTAATTACCAACTTCTGAAGGACTGAAATTAAGCCAAAGTCACTTAGATCAGTAGAAACTTAAGTCACTGCTAATTTAAAGTCTTCTTAATTGAAGCCACTCATATTTACTGTAATATGCAACGCCACCATTTTCATCACATAAAACAAAAGCTTCAGCACACACAGAAGTGAAAGAACTTCCCCACAGGCTACATGAAGTACATAAAATGGGCTGTTTCCCAAATAGTATTATGACTGTTCATATTGTTATTCTGCAACTTAATACCATAACTGAAAATAATTTCTAAAAACACCCAATTGCAATAATGATGTCCCATCACTGAACATTTTATTTATATAAGCGTGAGCAAATGTTTTGAACAGAAATACATAGACACCCATACAGCTGCCCATCCCCATGGCAAAAAAACCCTGAGACTCTTACAAAAGCACATCCAGCATTCTTTTAGTAAACTCAAGGTCATCCAAAACAGTTAATGGGTTTGAATTTCTCTAAGTATTTTTAGGCATTTAAGTCAGCAAAATGTTTGTCTAACTACAACATTCAGTTAATGATCAAACACGAAAACAAGTACTAACTGGCCACCCACGGCAAAATCTCAAGACTACAGTTTACTAATGAAGTGATAATTACGTTTTGTAAGAAATGAAGTATACGTTTCAAAGGGATTCACATATTACAAAAATCACTGCAGTATCTCAGAAGCACTAGGGCTTGCCCCGTCAAATGAGAGAAGAAAGGGGAAAAGAAGTCAGAGGATGATTATCTGCAATTCTGAACATCTCAGTCTGCTCATCACATGAACTCTGTTAACAAGAACCACAGCATTTAAGTGAAAGAAGTGAATCAGTGCCAATGCTGTCATTCATAACAAGGTATATGAGATGTCCTGATGATAAGGTGATTTTGTTTGACCTAGACTGTGCTAATAACTTGGCAGGTTATTTTTTTCCTGGTAGGATGAAAGGATACAAAAGAAAAGGACTAAGAAAAGCTCGAGAGACTTGGAAGGGAACAATTTCAGCAAAATACGAACAGCGTATTTGGAAGGGGAGACATTTGGAGAAATGTATCAAATGCTTATGAAGATTCAGAAAGTTCAAGTAGATGGGCGTTACAGACACTGTAGATTTTAAGATACCACTGCTATATCTGACTCTTAACAGATAATCACCAAGCTCAGAAATACATAAATAACGCTACATATTTAACCCAAAATTTTAATTGTGCAGATTCACTAAACTCCCTGTATTTTCTTCTAGAGAAGTCCAGCTGAAGCCAGAACCAGTCAATAGGAAAAAGCTGACACTGGGGATTACAGCCTGCATGAGTACATCTGAACTTACAAAGGGAGTCAAGCTCCTTAAAGACAGGGCAGAAAGCCCAGCCCAGCACTGGCGAGGACTTTTCTAAGTCTCAGGTGAATGATTCCATGACCTAGGTCAAAGCTGACAGGTTGGTAAACGAAATTCAAAGGCAAACTTTTTCCCTTTGTCCGTGCTAATCCTCATGACCCATCTTCAGTTTATCCCATGGAGAGGGATAAATTGAATCTCTCAGAGAAAGCAGTGCAAAGTGACATATCGGAGGCACAGAAAGAGCTTTGTCTTCCCACAGCCTAGGCCGTTGACCTGTATTTTGAAATATTCACACCATGCAAAATAAAAATGTTAAATCTTGTATGTTGAGCACATGAAAAGGAGAGAAGAGCCAGGGGAAGAGAAAACTGTAACAACTACTCTTTGTGGAAAACAATAAACTACATGCTAGAAATATTTGATTACAGAGAGTGGATAAAACCATTTTAAATAGCTCTACAGTATTATTTTCTGTGTCTCTCTGAGAGAAGAACCACCTCCAGCTGAAGAACTACCTCTTGACCTCTCTGTTCAAGTAAAGCCCTCCACATTACTAACACAGTATATAAACATGTGCTTACTTAGGATCTAAAGAGCATCATTATTTTAACAGGACTGCCTACAATATGCTCATGCTAGACTACTTTGCTTAATTGGGATGTAAAGGCTGAAGTAATGAGAGAAAAAACATGAACTCCACCACATTCTCTGAAGGTAAATTGACCGAGTGCTATGTAAGACAGCAATTTCTACAGCTAAAAGTTTCTGTTAAAAAACTTTTAACCTGCGATTCCTTTCAAAATTCCCTAACAGTAGAGCTTAAACATCTCAGTTTACGAGGACTTTCCACAGAGAAGCCAATACTCACCACTCTGAAATCCATCAGAAAGAAATAGGTAGCTTATGCTATGCCTGGAAGTATTTCCCAAACAAGGTTTTTCACAGGATCAAGACAGAATTCAGAGACAGACTAGTTTTGGTTGTTCTCATACAATATTCAACAAACCTATGCTTTCACCTGTTCCTCAATACAAATATTCTGCATTTTCTAAAACACAGACCACACCAATCTTGCATTACCAGGTATAATCATGGTAACTATTTCAGTATGAGCCTTCAGTAAGCTGGTGTGAGGAGTTCATAAAAGAAATATTCTTCAAAAGCCTCATTACTGCCTTTTACCTTTTGAACTGTGTAGGAAGGTGTGCACAAAACAAAGCCGCAGCTTTCTCCCTCCTGGCCTATGTGGCACTGAACCAGTCAGCCATTCTTTAAAAAGGCAGATTCCTATTTGTGGTACTTAATGCCGAGGCTAAGCTAGCTGCATCCAGACAATAATAACTATTTTTATTACTTGGTTTCCAAGATAAGAGGATTCTGTCATTAAAGTGTTTCCTTATGCAGTGCTTATTCCTGCTCTAGTACACTGGCTGAGACTGGGAAAGCTTAGAATTGATCAATTCTATTTGTTTTAATAAACTGCCCTACTTAACTCCCAAGACTATTGGCTTCGTTCTCCAAGAGGTTTTGATGATGCTGATTAAATTATGTCATTTTTAGATAATTTCTAACTCTTATTTTAAAATGCAGCATTAATTTATGATTCATTTTCTAGCAAACACAGATATCGTACGTAAACTATGAAGATGTAGAAGACCTGTTTCTATTCTCAATATAATAAATAGTACTTTGGACAAAGTTCCTGTACTCTCACTGCAATGTGATGAAAGAATTATTAGGAGGCTTGATGACAGTGTCTGTCTGTCTGCATGTGAAAATACCTTGACAGCTGCATTGCTTGAATATTGATATGCGTTTACATCATCATATGGTTCTAGGAGGTTTTGTGTATGCTTTCCAAATAAAATTTTTATTTTATTTTTACCCTGGCAGTGCTGTACCCATGCAAGTTGAACACTGTTACTACGGACTTGTACTGTGTGTTTTAAGGAACAGCTACGCTTTACTCCAGGGAGTCTCACAGTGCTTCCCCCCACAATAAGTGGGCAGAACACGATCAAATCCAACCTCAGAGATGCACAGAGAAACGTGTGCACAGCAGCACCACGCCACTAAGACTACAAGTCTGCATCTACATCTACACTGCATCTACAAGTAAGGACAAAGGTGCCCATCTTTCGTAACAAAGCAGTCTCCTGCAGCACTGATTCACAGCACAAGTGAAAGTCAGATACAAAGATCCAGACATGAACAACTGAAAAAACTCCTGAATCTTCCCAAATCTCAGGCTGGAAGCCTATAACAGAAAAGTTGAGCCAGGGCAGAGGAAACGTCTTATAACCTCAGATTCTCCCCCACAGCATTCAGTGTTACTGCAGCACCAACATCTTGGAAATCACCAATTTCCCCACTCTATCTCCAACTATTCACACCAGACTATGTTATAACTGGGAGCCCAGAACGGGGCAGTGACATGGACATACTGGAGAGAGTCCAGTGACAGACCACAAAGATGATGAAGGGACTGGAGCATCTCTCCTATGAGGAAAGTCTGAGAGCTGGGACTGCTCAGCTTGGAAAAGAGAAAGCTCGGAGGATCCAATCAATGTAAATAAATACCTGAAGGGAGGATGCAAGGAGGACAGAGCCAGGTTTTTTCCAGTGGTGCCCAGTGACTAGAGGCAATGGGCACAACCTGAAAGAGAGGAGGTTCCTTCTGAACATCAGGAAACATTTTTTCCCTGTGAGGGTGACTGAGCACTGGTACAGGTTGCCCAGGGAGGTTGTGGAGTCTCCTTCCTTGTTGATATTCAAAAGCTGTAGGGACACGGTCCTGGGCAAGTGGTTCTGGGTGGCCCTGTTTGAGCAGGGGAGGATGGACCAGATGACCTCGAGACGTCCCTTCCTACCTCAGCCATTCTGGGATTTTGTAAAGTATGTAGAGGCAGGACATAGGCCAACAATTGTGTCTGAGCCACGATTTGCCTGTAACACCCAAATGATGAGAACACTTATTTCAAAGTGTCCATTATAGGCCTGACCAATTTTTTCCACATCTTGACTGCTAAGAGATGCATACAGTATTTTATATTACCCCAATCAGACAAAATTAAATGATCGTAAGAAGAAATCAATCTTTTCAGGACAGCTGGGAATCCCTGCGTGACTTATCATCTTTAACTTCTGGCATATTTTGAGGCATCACATCAATTTTTAGAAACTCATTGAGGTTCATCCATAACTAAAGCAGGAACAGGACTGAAAACAATTGATATGTATCTGTACCTTACAGAATATTCACTATATGTTTCTGTGGGAACATGGTTAAAGTTATGAAAATCATTATTTTTTGGACTTTTAATACTACGGTAACTCTTATTTTGAGTTTCAACTGCAAATAAGATTTATTTATTTTCGCATAACAGGTTTCCTTTCTATTTGAATATCTCATACTATGAAACAGAAGCTTTAAGTCTGACCATTGTAATAATTTTATACTACACAGCATCACCATTTATATTCTAAAGTCAAATAGCCAGCCAGTATCATCCCAAACATAACCCATCTAACTTATTTCCCCACATGCTTAAAGGAATATTGGTTAAGAATCTCTTTACCAGAAAATGTGGTTTTCTGTAGACACTGAAAATACACTCTCTTTTGCACTAGTTATTTGTCATAAAGCAAATACTGCAACCTGTTTTGCAAGCTGTTACTCTCCTACTTGAATTATATTCTATCTTTCAGCTTTCTGTAGCTGTCATTAACTTTGGCCTCTTCTTTATCTTCAATCTGAAGTTAATTCTCTGGCCAGCATGTTGCTTGCCGCTTTGAGGGATTAAATATAAGGGTTTATGAAGAAAAGGAGCTTTTCATACAATGCTATTACACCATGATAGCTTTCACAGAAATTGTTGACTCTTGAAAAATGCATGTTAAACACACGTTGTTCATTTAAAAAGAAATATTGTCATATTGCAAAATAATAAAAAAGGATTATTTTAAAGCATTTGCTAAACATACATGCAATCCTATTACAAGCAGCAGACAGTAACGTACCTATATTCTCAACACAGCACACAGACATTGGAAATACTGTTTGTTGTTTATAGGCATTCTACAATTATTCTTCTAAGACATATTCAAAATAATACCTAAATTTTTTACTTCTAAAGGAAATTCTCTTAAGAAAATGGTAAATCTAGAGAAGCATTCTAGTGTTACAGAGTTACAAATCTCTGGCCCTGTTGTACCAGCCTTTCGTTCTATCTCACTTTAGCTGCTGATGAAGTAAGGCATTCATCTACAGACCAATTTGGAAATTTAGGACAGTAATTAAATGGTTTACGCTAACCATAATATAGTATGTCTGTGCTAATGTCTAAGATCTGTCTAACCAACAGATGCAATAACAGAGGAGAAATGTTGTGTATTTGTGGACCACATTTCCTTTCACATGATGCTTCAAAACAGAAACTCATAGATAATTCTTTAGTGATAAAAAATACATACATACTTTGATTTATAAAATGAGGAACTTCAGCTGACCCCGCTGATCTATTTGAGCACCAGTAGAGTATCTCAGACTTTTCAATTACAAACAACTGGGAAAATCTTAGAAATTTAAAGTACACATGAGATGCTAGCCAGCCTTAACCCGGACCAGGTCATCAGCTGGAAATAATGGCAATATCACTCTCATTTCCGTTCCCAACATATTTTCTACCCCATAAAGTGAAGAATGGTGTAGGAAGCTGCAATAGACAATTTTGCTAACAAGCTAGCTACTGAAAAGTCTCCACAGTTGAGGGACTTTTCCATAGCATTAAGCAAGAGAACAACATCTATCGCTACCTAATACTATACATTTAAAGCCCCAAATTCTGCATCGCAAATAATGAAGCAAGCCACCAAAGGAACACTTCAGTCAATGTGCCAGCAAGCCTGTCTCTGCAGAAAGAACATGGTGCAATGTGATTTTGTTTCACTGAAAAATACGTTGTATGCAAAAAAGAATGTACCTATCTCATTATCTTCTGCAAGCAATAACAGTTCAGATGTGTTCCCTTGCCTCACGTGCTCTGAAATGCTACAATAAAGACTACTTCTAACTTCAGTTAATTTGCACTGGATTATGGCTGAGTGACTTACGGAAAAAAAAATATATATTATTAATATTACATCTGTTACAGATGGAATAAGCATGGATAAGCATAATCTTTTCATTGTTTTACGGAACCCCAATCCACCAGCAAGTGTACAAATCCGCATGATACCCCTGAGTGCTGGATTTAAATTTGGGTCTTACAGAGAGGTGAAAGATGTGCAAGATCTTAAGTATACAAAGAATCCTTAGCCGACTAAACATATAAGCTGGCTTCTGCAACTCATTTGCAGGGATAAAGCACATCTTTGTTTCCGCATAATCAATGTAATTTCTCACTTGCTCCTGATTTTCCAAACAATACAGAGAATAAACACACAAATGGGTGCGACTGAGGACTCGGGAACCTGCAGTTCAGTATGGCACACTGCAATGTGCTTCCCGCGTGCCCTGCAGGAAAACCAGAGACGAAAGTTTTTCTGGGGTAGCTCTGCAGGCAAAAACCCCGATATATACTTACACACCCATTCAGCAAGGAAAATTAACTGTTAGCAACAGCATCTTCATTCCAGTGTAACTGCACGTACACTGGACTCTAGCACTTAGGCACTGCAGAATAAGCAGCCTATAATGTATACAGTTATGCAAATACCCATATCTCACTTTTCTAGATGACACTGTCACCCTTGAAAACTTTTTGAGTGTAGCCCTTTAGATCTTGGCTTCAGATTTAAAAAACTAACAGTACAAGCAGTTCTCCTGAAAGAGCTCTAGAGGACCGATACATTAAAGATTATGAAAGATGCCAGATAATCAGACAGAATGAAGTATCAGACAGACATCTGAAGTATCAGTACTTTCCCATTAAGTACAAAACCTCTCTCTCCGTCCCCTAATTGTCCACCACTGACGATGACAGTAACTATCCAAATGGCTCTTCAGCTTACCTTCCATTTTTAAATATGCCGAATATGCAAGCACAAGACTGCTGTTACGCCAGCCGCAAGTGATTCTGTTTGGCAGACTACTTCTCACCTACTTAGCATGCATAGGCCAAAGGGGAAGATAGTAAGCAGTCCATCATTTTTACATTCCTTCTTTTCCCTAAATACTTCAGGCAATTAATTCTGAACGTTTCTTTAAAATTTAAGTTATGTAAAATGCACCTTTCTCCCTACTGACTGGTAATATATTGGACCAGTCTTTACATCACATATTCAAGAGACAATGGACAACATAAAATCAATTAATCTAGCTGCCACTCAGGAAAGGCACAAGACTGCTGTTACGATCATAGAATAGTTTAGGTTGGAAGGGGCCTTAAAGATCATTGAGTTCCACCCCCCCTGCCATGGGTAGGGACGCGTCCCACCAGACCAGGTTGCTCAAAGCCCCATCCAGCCTGGCCTTGAACACTTCCAGGGATGGGGCATCCACAACCTCTCCGGGCAACCTGTTCCAGTGCCTCACCACCCTCAGAGTGAAAAATGTCTTCCTAATATCTAATCTAAATCTACCTTTTTCCAGTTTGAAGCCATTCCCCCTTGTCCTGTCACCACATGCCCTTGCAAAAAGTCCCTCTCCAGCTTTCTTGTAGGCCCCCTTCAGATACTGGAAGGCTGTTATAAGATACTGGAAGGCCGTTATAAGATACTGGAAGGCCGCTATAGACAATGACCAAGACACAGAACTAAGTAAGTAACATATTGCCACAAAACCTACAAACATTAGCAAAGTAACATATTCCAGCAATACCCACCAACTATCAGCCACTGGAAGCTGAGGAAAAGCCTTCCTTTCCAGCTCTAAATATGACAACCAGCATGACCCCTGAATGGGTGGATAACCCCCTCCATGAAAGAGGGCTTTAATACTTCAGCATCTGCTCTTCAACAGGCAGCCTGCTGATAGCCAAGGGGAGGCCTTCAACTAATGGAACTCTACGGAAGGGGAAATAAACGGCTCTTCCTTTTTAGATGAAATTGTTTAGTCAAGACCACATGTATACTGTTATTTATTGCGGGGGGTGGGGTGTTAATTGAAAAGAAAAGGCCAAATTACAAATAAGGTTCAAAGTGAAATCTAACAACGTGTACTTGGTCACTTCCATTAATCAAGTAGCATTCAGATAGCATTGATCTCTTTTAGCAATACACTGTCTGAACACTGGCTCAGCCTCTAAGTGAAATCCAAAACTGATTTACTTACCTATGATTTTAAACTAGGCATGAAGCAATGGAAACTTCCAGTACAGGTATGAAAATGGACAGTAAACAAACTCTTTACAGAAAACAGTAGCACAGGAGCCTACAGAATACTCTATAGAGCATTACACAAATAGCAGATGAATTACTATCTAATTAAGCTTGCCTTGCAAGCATATCCAAAGAAGCTCTGAGCACCTGCTTCTCACATTGAAGAGCTGAAAAAACAGAAAAAAATAAGTTGACTATATACCAAATTTTGTCTTCATAATGCTCACTACTTACTGACAAATACACTACTCTTCAAAAATTTCTGTCATCATTCCTCTTGGCTGACTACTAACTTCATCTGCACAACTGAAATAAGCCATGATAGTTAATAGTACTACATAGATCTGTAATAGCCCCTCAATGTCTTGAAATAGTAATTTAAAAATAATTTCATAGTCCCAGATCCTAAAGAAACTAAATGCACCCTAAAGAACTTCAAACGCGAAGCGCCTTGCCTACTAAGTTGTCGGACACCATAAAATCCATATTGTAGTTTTCAAATCATAAGAAATGCTTGTCCTTATGTCCTGGTTTGAGGTAAAACAGGGCCTATTTTGTTCACTACCTTTACTTTTTAGCTGGGCTTCTTCTAACTACTGAAATTAACAGCATATTGTGCAGAAACTGTTTGCTCTCAGAGTGGTAAGACCTACATTTATAGTTGATGCCAAGGCATGGTATCCAGAGAGGCTCTTGTACATACTTATTGCTATTAACACCCAAGGGCAGCTAACTTTGTTATTTGCCCCGTTGGAGGGTTGGCAGTAGAAAAGTGTAAAGTGGTCCCACATGTGGGGAGGAGCAGACAGGACAGGTGACCCAAAACTGACCCACAGGGTATCCCATCTGCCTCATGCTTAGTACAAAAGCTGAGGGATCAAAGGGGTCAGCCCTCTTTTTTCAGTGGCTAATGTCTGAGGAGGACTCTGTCTGTTCATATGCCTTTGATCCCAATCCTGAATGCAGATCTGGAATCCAGTTCCCATCCGTCACAGAGTCCAGTCTGGGACTTCCCCAGTGCCAGCCGGTGACATGACTGTCATCCTGGGAGCTTGATTAGGTTTTGTATATACTTCATTATTTCCTTTTTATTTTAATATTTCATTAAAGTAGTTTAGTTTCTTCTAAAATCATAGGTCTCTCTCTCTCTCTCCCCCCTGCCTCTCATTGGAGAGCATCTGTCATTCCACCCAGTGGCCGGTTCAGCCCAAACCATGACACCTTAGGAATCACCTACTTGGACAGGAATTATTTTTTTCTGCCCTCTCCCCCGCAGCTGGATCACAAACCATTTATGGTTGAAGCTAAGTCTGACATTTAGCTCTCAAAGATGGTTCAGACAGAATTAAAAAACAACAGCTAAAAAACCCAGCCAACCCCGAGGAACATAATGTTGCAAGTTGAAGTTGTTTCAAAAACGGAGAAAATAATTTAATCCGGTTTAGAACCTCCAGCCCAAGAATATGAATAGAGAACCCCACAGGAAATACCCTGCTCTCTGCAGAGGCTACCCAGGGGTTGGAAGCTTTCCCCTAAATAGCAATTTAAAATCAGCTGAGAGAATAAGATGAATCAACTTTACACAGCTATACCTCCCCAAAATTAAAAGTCTACTGAAGTATCAAATAGACTAAAATAATCTTGTGAGCACAGAATTTTCAATTAAAGTCTTAGTGGAAAAAGGAGACAACAGTAAAACGCAAACATGACACAGCAGGTCAGCTAAGCCTGTTCTTAACACTGGTAAGAAATATGCAAGAGAAGTGCATTTCATACAACAGAAAACCTAAGCTACCTGTAACTGGAGGACAATGAACCAGTTCACACAGCAAAGAAGCAATGAAGACTGGGAACTGACTAAATCACACACCTTCTCAGAGTCAACCCAATGGGTTCGAATCAATACCTATCTAAAATAACTGTGAGCTGAAGGAAGTAGGTGAAAATATGGTGGCAATTACCTTAATGCTCACCACCGAGAACATACGAACACTAAATGTCCCACTGTCACACTTCCACGGGGTACGTTAGTAGTTCCTAGGCTTGTGCTGGGCACGCGTGCCAAATCAACTGGTCCAGCCCAGACTATGCTCAGTACTCCGAGACAACCCAGAAACCAGAGCTTGAACAGGATGCTGCGGTTGCTTAAGAAACAGAGCCTCACAATATAACATTCAGACTGTCAGGCAGTCATTACATTTTCAGCTGAAATTCAAATTGACAGTATTTTATGAAAACCCACATATGGTCCAGTTACTTTATAGATCACCTGCCCTCCTCATCCCAGGTTCCTCTGAGATAACAGATGCATTCTAGAAAGAATTTCTCTCTCCTAAGAGGACAGAGAATGCATATGACAAAGTTTACTGTAAAAGGCTGTTAACATTGGTACTTTTTCCTCCATTTCCATTCTTCATTACAGTTTTCTTCTTGCAGCCTTACAGATTGTATGTAAAAACTGATTCCTTCTCCTCCACCTCACCTCCGCTTTACTCTGTGTGCTGAAATCCTTGAATTCATCAGATTTGCTGAAGACATTCATTCAGTAAAACTAAGGAAAAAAAATCCCTTATTAGATATTTCTTGTGTGTTCATTCTTTTATTCACAGGATAAGTGTCTAGAGCAGTAAGTAAATACCTTGAGAAAAACACACAGGAACGCATTTGAAATCAAAATCATTTGGCTCCAGAACAAACTCAGCTAGTTTCCCCATGAAACCGGATCTTCAGTTAGTTCTGTTTGAACAGAAGAAAACTAGGAATTCATTAGATAAAGGAAAAGTGGGTCAATCTAAATCTCAGTTGTTCATGGAGCAGAGGATTGTGTGGAGGATGGAGCAGAGGAGCCGTGTGTCAGGATCATAACCAGTCTCAAGTTTGTCAACTGTAGTTTCTCTGACAAGGGCTGGTAACAAGTCAACTTTTATTCTTTTACCCCAAGGCTGAGAAAAGAAGAAAATTCTTGAAAGAACATTTAACTGACCTCATAGTGCTAACTCAGTCCACTTTAAAGTGATAAATGACCAGCTCTACGGGGCTCCACTTAGGAAAAACTTTAAATAGCACAGCTGACCACTAACACTAAAAGGTCCTGCAGTTTTGACCTACACNGGGGGGGGGGGGGGGGGGGGGGGAACGAGACTGTCCTGAGGGTAGGGAAGAGATGCTGATTAAATTTTAGATGATACTTCCACTTAAGACATTATAGAATATACTTTTTTATGTTACTGAGAGCAATAAATATACTTACTGCATGTTTAACCTTGACTACTGAAGTTTTTCTCAAACCACTTGAGACACAAATATACATAGGCTATAATTTGTTTTCCTGGTATATCACTGCTCAAAAGGTTTTCAATTTAATAAAAAATTGTTGTTAATTTATCATCAGTTTCAACTGACTCCGTGGTGGAAGACTGCAGGATTGATTTTTTTTTTTAAGCAGAAGTTTGGTGGGGTTTTGAGGGTTTTTTGCAGTGGGTGTTTTTTGCTTGTAAGGTTTTTTTTTTAAACAACAATTTACGCATAGCATTATCATCAACTGTAGATGTGTAACTAAGTCAGCACTTTTCCTTACATGGTTGTAAGGATTCGCTCCTCCTAGTTGAGTAAAACGCCTGTTTCCTGCTGATATCAGAGTGCGCTGAGATTATATGTATTTTCAGAAAGCTAAAAAGTATCTTTAAGAATATTCATTTTACAAATCACAGTTACAGAGCCATACAAAATGCCAGCTATAATATTACACAAATGCTGAAGTTCCTGTTCAAGTCTGGAAAATGAATTACAAATTACCCCTAAGAAAATAATTTCATAAGGGTGACACATTTATTACGGATCTTCCAAATCTCTTATCATTCCTATTCCCACTACAATGGTATATAGTTATCCACATATGCATACAAACACACATCATGAATACATCAAATACAATCAGATTTAAATATGACAAATATCAATAACTTTCCTTAACATGTGACACATTTATTTCACAGATCACACTACGTGATCATTCAGAAGGCACCGGAGCTTTTTTCTCCAAATGAATAAAATGTAATGTGCACCCTTCCACTTAACAAAAAAATTAAAAAATAAAAATATAAGTGCTTTCATGCAAAAAAAAAAAATATTCCTACGTGCAAGAGAGAAGTAATCATGAAGTTATGGTGATAAGTTACTCTAACAATGTTCTGCTGGACTCAAAGTGTCGAAGTGAATAATTGATCAACTGTGACACTGCGATAGCTGGGACTGTATAGCAAAAGAGAGAGAAAGATCCCTAAGGACTAAAGTGCACATCTTTGTAATGGGAGCAGCTGTAATAAATCTAAGCTGACAAGTATTCAGAGACTGAAGCAATGTTCCATCAAATATTTTTAAAGTCAGTTCCACACAAGTCAACCCAGCTTCGCCTGGAGATTTATCAGACATTTAGCTGGTGCACATGTGATCGCTTGTTAAAGTGAAGGGGAAAGCTAAAGAAGTGGACAAATGAGAGATACTAGACCAAGGCACAATAAGATTTCTAATGCCTAAGGATGAACTTTCACATTTCATTAAAGTTTAGAAACATTTAAAATTCTGTTCTTGTACCTCTCGTTTTTTAAATATCTTTTGTTTTCCCCTAACAGTTTATATTTAAGGGAAATAATTGAGAAACTATTTTCTTTCTTTTCCGAAATTTATGAATGTGTTTCAGTCACAGTTCTTTTAAAAAATAAACAAAAAATTTCCTTCAAGATGCACATTTAAGTTGTTGCTTATTTCCTAACACAGTTGCACATTTCTAACTTTTGAAGTTTTACAGAGAAGTTCGTAAAATTCCGCTAGGAAACCTGACCAACTCAGACAAGAGACATTCAATTAAAATGAACTTTAGAAAACAGTACTAAAAAAATAAGATGTAGTTCATTCAAGAAAAATCAGTTTATTAATATTCTTCACAGTACTGGTTTAAGCAAAAGCATAACAGTCATGGAGTCCCTGTTCATGAAGCACCATCCTCAAGAACAGACCGAGCCTGTTCAACATTGAGAATTCTTCTAAATACTTATCGAATGGGACAACTGGACAAGTCCTGATGCCAGCAAAAGCCCCAACACTTGGCAACACAAAACTGGCACGTATCAAGCATTATAGGTACAAGTTACTCCTGGGGAGATTCTGATTGCACACAAGAGGAAAATTTTTCACAATGAGAACAATCAGGTATTGGAATAATCTCCCCAGGAAAGTGATGGATTCCCCAGCATTGGACACTTTAAAGATTCACCTGGACAGGGTGCTGGGCTATCTTGTCTAGACTGTGCTTTTGCCAGGAAAGGCTGGACCAGATGATCCTCGAGATCCATTCCAACCTGGTATTCTATGATTCTATGATGTACCTGACTACATGCCAGACTGAGACTGTATCCTGCTTCCATCCACACCCACATGAGAAATGTGAACAGAACAGCTCTCAAATGCTGTAACTCAATGCAGATCAGACACAGACTCTGTTAACAAAACTCTGCTAAGATCAAGCCTTTCCCAAAATTCAGGAACATGTAAAATGATAAAGCAGTGAGTGGAAGGAGGAGATGGGGCAGGGAGGGGAGCTATAAGGAGAGGAAGAAAAAAAAACAAAAAAACAGCTATATGTTACAAAATAGGACCAGAAGGCAGAATCCTGTACCATTTCACAAAGACTATTCAGGGATGTTGGAGTTGAGCAGAGTATTAAACATTCTCTGATGTGAGCTCTGGATCCACGCTCCTTCTGTACGTATCTCTGGTCACACCACACAGTGCAAGCACGACCCCGTTTGGAGCGTTAACAGTAATTTTTGGTTTTGGTTTAACACAAATGAAATATAAAGATGCAGTGGAAAGTGGTCAGGGGCATTCCAGACTGGAACAGGCTGTCTGCTCCCCAGAGCTTCCCGTTTGCAGAACTTAGTACATCTGAGTCAACTGGTTCAGCGATCCAGGAGTTTGAAGATATTTCTTCAGAATGTCTCTGAATCTCACTGCCAGCAGGAAATTCTGTGACTCTTCTATTTATTTACATTCACATTTTCATATCCAAGTTTGATGACAGCCATCTACTGACAATTAGGTTTATGGAGTGAACAGAGATGGATAAACTGTCACACACACTGACATCCACAGTTCTACTCATCCGATGATGGAAGCTGGCACCAGCTTGTCTATATGAATGAGAGAAGACAGCACAGGGTGGAGATGTAGCGTAAGGGGCTGTTGATGTCCCCGAACGCAAACACAAGCAGTTTATAATTGATGAGGTAAAGATGTAAAAGCCAGATGGATTTCTATCATGCAGCCTTTTTTGATCCTCCTTTATGTTCACTTCTGTCGAAGTACGAAGGAGTCTCTGGTTTCAGTGATGCAGTGCTATCCTACCTAATTCTCGCCATGGCAGAACTGCCCCATTCCACCTGGTAGCCCTCCTACTGCAACTGCCGCTGAGAGCTAAGCACAGCCTCTCCCCAGGAAAGGAGATGTAACTCTACCTCTGCTAAACCGAGATTGTCTCAGCCAACAAAGAAATGAGGACTACAGCAAGGTGACTCGTTCCATTTTGAAATATCAGTCCGGGTTTTTTTTCCCCTTTTGAAGCTTTTGATTAACTTTAAAATTACTGGAGGAAACAATTTCAGAATTTTGAAATTCAAAGGTAAACATTTTTATGGACCAACATGTATCAACTTCGAACTGATCAACAAAACCTACTTACGATAAGACTTACACACAAAAGCATATTTTCCCAAGACCATTACATATCCTTATTAATTTGGCATTTTTGTTACTGATACGCTCCAGATGTAGATACTAACATGTAAAAAGGATTGATTTTTTTCCTTCAAAATTTTTGAAGAAATTTTGAAAAATACAAGTTTTTGTAATTTTTCAAATTACATGATAACCACATTTTAATTCTTCTATGGAAGGGTCAGAAACAGATTAAGAAAAAACAAAGAGCACCCATTTATTTCTGCTTTACCGGAGTCCAACAATGATGGCAATGACAGCATTGATGGTGCCACCGTGCACCTGCAGCACCATATCTGAAAAGGATTCCCAATGGCTTGAGCTGCAAAAATACCAATGTAGCCACTCACTGTTTTTCAGCTCTCTGAAAGTCATTATTTAAGTTAGTGATTTACAATGTCTTAATAATAAGGAGGAGACAGCCATTCTATAAAGTAAATCACCCCACCCTAAGAAAGGTAGCCAAGAAAAGTGAGATGAAATTGAGACCCTGCAAGAGGTCTCCTGCCACTAACAACTGGAGAAGCCTAAACAACTAGGTTACACGAGACATCTGACTTTAACACAAAGTCAGATGAAATAAATCAGTCCCCTGTTTGCTAGATTGAGTTGGGTGGCTTGATTTTATGGTAACTGCAACACTGAAGAACTTACTTTTCATGATCTGCTCTATCTACAAATAGAAGACAATGCTTCAAAAGAAGTAAAAAGCAGACTCTGAAATAGATTTAAAAATTAGTTCTAGCTCTTTGTCATACTTGAAAAAATACAACAACTCAAGGCTCTTGTCATTCACACAAATGCTATTAAAAAAATAATAGAGTGGCCCAAATTAAATAAGTATCTATATTTATATACACATATAAACATATATATTTATATATAAATGTATACTTATATACATATATAAACATATATACTTTTTATATAAATAAATAAAAAAATATATATAAAATCTTCCTGGTTTTCTGTAGTGCTTTTTTCTGTAGCTGGTGAGAGGCAACACGGACCTTGCCTACACTGGCTACAGCAGAGCACAGAAAGAGCTCTAATAAATTTTGCACTTGTTTCGGAGAGGTTGGAGGATTGAGTCCTTATCTTAAACACCAAACATGATTAATTTTATTCAATGGGATGACTCACATTAGTAGAAACATTTGTATATAAGGCTGTTTGCAGAATGAGACCTAAAGCAATTTTGTTCTCCTTGGCATTCCATATCACACAAAGGCCTTTTATTTTCCATATATGACACTCATATTTTATACATGGCAGCTTGGAGAGCCCCACTTTCATCAACCTCAGCACCTTTATGAAATCCTCTGATGCATTACTGCTTGTGTCAGAAGATGGCAAGTCTGTATTCTGCACTTGAGATAAAGGAGGAAGTTGCTGTTTGAAAACACAAGATAGAAGAGTGGAGTGAAGTAAAATACATAACTTGGTGAAGAAATTTTAACACATACCATTCATGCATCTTTGATGGGTTTTAGGTCACAAAGAAAATGCATGCAAAGTACATGTACATTGTGTGAGCTGGACTCAGATAATTTAGGATTAAAAACTGAATAAAAATAAGTAAAATAATTATCTGAATAAGCAAACATTAATAGGAAATAATTTTCTTCATTTTCACTTCTCTGAATAATTATACCTGTGGGCTATTATGAATAATTTACAAGATGGCATGCAGTTTACATGTAGCCCTGAAAGTCTATGCATTTATAATATGATCATTTCAACTAATTCTGGAGCAAACCATGCCTGGTAAGTGACTTCTGCACAGACAGTCTTTCAGCCTTAGGATACTTTAAGCTTCTGCTAACAGAGCAAGGCACTCCGGTTAAAAAAAAAAAAGTATTTTTAGTTTATTTAAATCTCTCTCCCGCAAGTAGCATTCAATAATTCATTAAAATCTTGTAACTCCAAACTTCCTTTAAGCTTTGCGAAATATTGACTAACTACTTTATATATTGATCTTTACAGTGATTAAATTTTTAAGGCACTTGAGACTAAATTCTGGTAAAGGCAATATCCTCTTTTTCCCAGCAGCATACAAATTATATCGCGCAGCCTGAACCCAAACCATTCCGAGTACCCTGCACTGGTTTTAAAAGTACAACATTGTTTCAAAAACAAAAGCCTGACTCATAATTCCAATGTTCTATTTTTTGACCGAGTGGGATATATGGGGACCATTTAAAACAATTACATACCATTTCTCTATTTAAAGTCCTGTTTGCCAAGAAACAGTTTATTGTACACATACTAAAAAAAAAAACACCCCAAGAATATGCAAAATCCCTTTCTTTTTCTCTTTTTTGGTCCACAGTGAATTTTAGTCTTGACCGAAGATGAAAGAGCCACTTGCAAGAGCACAATAGGACTACACATTCTTTTCTCTCAAGATCATTGTGCAGATTTGTAAACATGCAGTACTTTGTCTTTCAGCATAAGTAAACTATACTTAATGACTAGAGGAGTACTGTATGAAGAGATAAACTAGAACAAAAGACTTTCTGCAAAATACAATTCAGTCTTTATGCATAAATTATCCATTCACAATACTGGCGCCTTTTAATAAATTTTGGCCTTTAAAGGAAAATTTTTTTAGCTTAGTTTGTTTCTAACACATTTAATGTCTTTATGGTACATTTTACTCCTTCCTTTTCAAAATGCAACAGAAATAATAACCACCAACAGAATCTGTATTTTCAAAGCCTGTAAGTTTATTTATAAATTCTTTTCTGCTTAAACTGTGTATCTCAAAAATATGTCTATTGTGTTCCTGTGCACATTAAGTTCACAGACTGGAGTTCGTCTTTTCATCCATATTTCACTTGTACATCTGAACCTGTCTTCACAGTACACTACAATGTTCCTTAGAAATTAAAAAAAAAAAAAGGGCAAGAAGGTGGTTCTTGACAATCATCCAAAGCACTGACATAGCTTCATCTTCCACCCACCACATTTTGCTAATTATATCTCAACAGCTCAGCTCTCTTAAGACAGAGAAGGAAGCAGATGACACTGTCAGTATGCCAGGGGAAAGAGTAAGATCAGTAAGCAAGGGAACCCCAGGAGGGGGGAGGATCAAGAGTTACTAAATTTCGTAGCAACTACTGAAACCCAGCTCAATTGTATGTAAAGGTTACACGTGCTTCAAACCTGCACTGAAGCCACTGTATGCCAAGAACTACCACGTGTATTCCTTCTGTGCCAAAAAAGGGTGGTTTGGGCACAAAATCTGATCTCAGAGTAAAAGATGTAAGAAGAAAAGAAAAAATTGCCTGGTCAAAATAACAAAAAAGTTCTCCCCTTAAAATAACTTCCCTTGTCCTAACATCCTCCATCTCCTGGTACCATGTACTTTCACTTTCTTTCCAACAAAAACATGGCCTTTTGAGGTTGGACTACTGTATCTCTGGTACCTTCTCCCCTTCAAGATCTTTCAGTAACACTAAGCATCTTGCCTACCTTCATCCAGCACCATTCTCATCCTACCAGTGCTTTAAATTACTGAACACCTACTAAAAATACTGATTTTTTATGAAAAAAGTTGGTACCGGACCAACAACAAAACTTAGTAACTGTTACCCCTGCCAGGAAAGGGCGGTGAGCAATACCTACCTGACTTGGCAGCTGTTGATGTACTTGAAAAGTACATCAGCTTCCTTTATGAAAAAGTAAAGGTCACCGGCCAGAGAACACAATTCCAGATGTCCTTTCTTGCCTTTACTGTTTGCCATTTCCCTGCAAGAGTGATTACTCGTATAAAATTCTCCTTCTATGAACATATGTTACATCATATCCAAGCATATGCTTAAGTTGCCTATAACGTTAAAGTACACTAGCTAGTTTCACAATCAAAGCTCTAGTATCCTCTTCATTATAACTGAAACAAACGTTTAAGATTCTTAATTTAGAGACCCATTCAGGGAAGGGAAGAGGAGAAAGAACGTAGCTACATAGCACGCACTTGTGATATAAATGAGGAAAAAAGAGTTCCATTTCAACGGGGTGAGGAGCAGCAAAATCAAACATTCTACTTTCATTCTGAATCAGCAATGCAAGCACCCACATTTCACATTAACCCACCCTTCCCTGGTATCTATTGCAAACGGCACACCACAAGAAAACTTCATCAAGATTAGTAACACACATGTAACAACTAGAACAAATTTCTATGGGCAAGATATCCCTGCACATTACTTTTAATGCATGAGAAATAGAGAGAAAGAGATGCTGTTCCATGTAATGATTCCCTTGACGGTACCCTTAGCTGATTTCATACCCTTGGAGCAGAAAGGGCATGTCAAGAGGAGAGATGACAAGACCAAAAAAACCACCATGTTCAGCAAACGCCAGTATAAAAAGAGCACTAAATGCAAAGATGATTCAGAGGAATTTGGCTCAACTTTATGTGAATGCCAATTCTGTTATATAGTTAAAAAAAAAAAAGGCAACTAAGCAACCCTCTCTGTTCCTCTGCTATCACCTTAATAACATGATGCAAAACATTTTCTCTTTTATAAAAGACAAAGAGCGCAACACCACGCAGTATTTAATTTCTTACTGAAATTTCTTTCTGTCCCAGAACCTGCTGAGCTCTTTCCCAACAAGCAAACAGGTAATTTTCATCCTCCTCTTAGGCAAGACTGGTCTCTATTACCTACACCAATCCACGCTTCCTCACCCTCAGCTGCAAGGAGACACCACAGGAAGAGAGAAGCCAAGTTACTACTGCTCGCTCCTAAGTTATTTTTGAAAGAGCAAACCGAGACATTGGATTCCACCCATCCAATGGAAAAAGTGTCTGACGCCTCACCAAATGTTTAAGTGTAGCAACCAAAGAAACTACTTTAACTAGGAACAGAGTCTGAATTTCATTCATTTGGCTCCTCCACATGAAACACTCCACCAAATCTGATCTTCATTTAATATTATCTTGTTCCCTGAGAAAAGTATTGGCTAGTCTTCAACTACCTATGCTAGAAATCATATGGGAGCAGATAGATTTCAGAAAGCACAGAGGTCCACCAAATACTGAAGATCCAGTTAAGTGCCAGTCATCAGTTGAGAATACTCAGGAAAGACAACAGTCAGCTCCCGAAATGAGACACAGAGGGGCAAGCAAACTCCAACACATTTTCGGATCTGAAGTGCTCTAAGCATGGTAATACCAAGCGAAGAGAAGATGGAAGCTGCTGTAATAACTGCACCTAACCTTTGCCCTCCAAATAGGGAGCTATTAATGAAGGCAGTTACAGAATAAATCAATTTAGCAAACTTTTGACAACTGAAGACTTCACATAAGTTTTATTTGCATGGAGTACTGAGATTCATAAGCCTACAGAAAACTACGATACTTGACACTTTCTCGGAGTATAGAATACCACCAATTTTTGCTATCTCCTTAAGAATTCAGAATTCTCTTTTTTACATAGATTGGTTTTGCTTTCTTGTCCAGATATTATTCACCTAATAAAGAGGGTAATTTTTGTAAATCTCTGTATTCCAGAAGTTAAAAATGTGCATCATGTATAGAGAAGCATGCAAGTCTGATTGGAGCACTTATGATTAAGCAAATATAATATCTTGCCCTCATTTTCATATACATTTAAGGATAAACCTGCTGCAAAGCAGAGGAAAAACACCTAGTAGACAAAAAAAATTAATTGACATTTGTAATGAAGTAAAGAAGAAATGCTTAAGGGGGGATATATTTTCAACCAAGAGCCAACACAAAGAAGATCTGATACATTTATGGCATGCAGTATTTTACTATATAAATACCAGAAATTAAAGCACGTAATTTACCAGAAGAAATCCAGATTTTCCATACAGGAACCTGGTGCTATATCATCACATATGAAGTCTAAATCCTGTCATGTACTCCTCCTCAGAGTACAAACGTCTGGAGTAATACAACCCGAAATAAGTAATTATTTTAATGCAATCAGAAATATTATCTGCAAAACTCTTGCTAGGCACCCTGTACTTTAAATGGTTTATTAAAAAGGAAAGCTAGCTTATCTCTAGAGATCAGTCTTTCAAATTAATATCTTTTATGTTCTAAATAATGTATTGTAGCTAAGTAGCAGAGAAATTGGAAAATTTATGAGTAACATTATAGATGGTTATAAAAAATTAACCTTTCCATTTTTTTTTCCTTGAAGGAAACCAGCATACTATTCTCTCTAAACTCACAGTAAAGTATCTGCAAATACTCATTATATTCCTTTTCATATTTACAACTAACACCTTTCCTGCATTAATACTAAACGTGCAATAGCAGTATCCTTTTTGGGAACACATACGATTTTACATGCAGTTTCTACCCATAAAATAAAGTTGGGAGAACCAAGCAGTCACAGTGGTCAGCACAGCTTCATAACCCAGTGAAATAAATTTCTCAGTGTAATAATAGACATTATGAGAACTTTCATATTTTCAAGAACAGTGAATTAGAGGTAAATGAAAGATGCACACACCTGCAATATCTATAGGATGCCCAAACTTTTCTCTGTCTTCATGATCTGTCCCGTAGCAGCTCAATGCATGAGAGGATTGAACAGCATAAATATAGAGACACTCAAAAAAGAAGACCTAGCCAGAGTGATGTGTTTTGTCACATACCAGCTTCTGCCGCGAAAAACTTTTTGACCATAATTGTGTTGTATACAATGGCAGAAGAACCATCTCTTGCAGCAAATAAAACACCTTTACCAAATTAATGGAGCTTAATTTACCATGGCATTATTTCTTGAGACGTGCCCATGTTACAGTCAGGAGGCTACAATAATAGAAGGCAAAAAAGATTTGTCCTGCTACTGAAGAGCAAAGCCTTTATAGCTCTTCATGATCCTTGAGTGAAGGAACATACGTTGCTAAGTTCTTCAGCAATCAAATCCACAGCTGATGAGCTTTCACTTCCCATTATTTTCGATCATATAAAACAATACAAACAACCACGCACTCACTTTACAGCTGAGCGGGCTACAGTTTTGCTGGTCTTCAGCCTGCACGTGGGCATCCTCAGCTTAAAGGATCCCACAGAACCTAATTTAAAGTCCTCTGAACTGCATAAATAAAGTGCATTATTACAGCTCCACAAACTGTTCTACACCACACATTGGGGCATCTGAAGGGAGAAGCAGCAGAACATTGGAGGCCTCATTTTCCTTTCATTCACCCTTATCAGTGTCATGTATATTTTCTTTTCAGTGGGTTTGAGTAGATAAAAATTATTTTCTATTCCAAAAGACTACCTTCCTTCTCTTTCCAGACTAAGGCTTCAACGATAAACCCACGCTCACAGCATGAGATGTAACACTTGACCATAGACTTCTGAGTTCAGTATTTCCTTCTTAACAGAAATCATCCTCAGAAATATAAATAAAAATGCAAACATCAATCCAAGTGTAAGCTGAATATGTATAAATGGACAGTGATTCAAATTACCCAAGATCTCCAGTATCTCCTTCCCAGTTAAAGGTCTCCCCAAGTAACAACAGATTTCAAGATTAAATCTGTTTCAGTTTTAGCACCATAATTAAAAATTTACACTAATGTATATCAGTAACTTCAGTAAGAATTTTATCAATTTGAATCCAGCCTTATTTCAGAGCACTAGAAGTATCAGCAATGAGTTACTGAAGATACTTGCAAGAGAACAGCCTCTTCCACCACCTTCACAGAAAAGGTCTGGAAGAAACAGGGGGGGAGGGCTGTATGTCAACAGTAGAGCAATGGAAACGCATATTTTGCTTATTGGTATCAAAGACAAAAGCTAAGATTTTTGGTGAATACGTAAATTCGGAAGTCATCTCCTGCAGCGGTTCACATAGTTGCTGTAGTTCTTCTGAAAACTTCCTCACACTGCTATGAAGACCATCACACC
Source organism: Anarhynchus alexandrinus (assembly GCA_008711295.1). Classification (NCBI taxonomy): domain Eukaryota; kingdom Metazoa; phylum Chordata; class Aves; order Charadriiformes; family Charadriidae; genus Anarhynchus; species Anarhynchus alexandrinus. The sequence continues at coordinate 1,635,149 of VUYV01000203.1, read as the reverse complement.
ATGCATCTCCCTGGCTCCACTGGAGACGAGAACTGAGATTATCACCAAGGCACTTCTCTTCCTCCACTTACAAACCAGGCTGGCCAACATTCTAACTCCTCTTCGTCTCGCAGTTGTAGAATATGCAAAAAATACATATAAATTCTCCCCTGAAGACTCTTTCCTCTGCAATGTGAGCTTGTATCTTCTCATGAAAGGAAGCATGCAGAACACTGATTTGGAAAATACATGCATACTCACACATTTGGTCTATAAAGGAATCTGTTTTGCACTATACTTTCCAACTTCTATACTAAGAACCCATCTGAGCAAAACACAGTAATAAGACATAATAAACATGAAAGCCTGGATGATTATTTTATATGCAAAGTATATTTTGATAGTGGTACTGTGATTGTAGTAAACTCAGAAAAGGATTCCAGAGCAATAAATTGAATACATGCACATTCTTGGGTATCTGTGCTTCATTAAAACAAACTAAAAAACCCAAACAAACAAACAAAAAAATCAACAACAACAAAACCCGCTTTATCCTGAATGATAGTCACATAAGGTCAGTGTCAATTAAATCTTAAGTGTTCCTTTCATGGTTCAGCTGGTGAAGCTTCCTATATAATTTTGCTAGAATATACAGCATACAAAATGAGTAATGGAGCTTGTATTTGTATTCTGTCATTCTCCATTAGTGTTGTGTACAGAAAACAAGACCCGAACAGTTAGTGATGAGTGAGGTGAAGAAGGGAAATGAAAATGTCAAATGCAGGAAGAAACTGTTAAATGGCACCAAGTGCCTGGGTGAGGTGTTTGTCTACCCATGTGCTGCTTGTCTTTCTCAATCTATCATCAGAAAGGACAAGGAACCTCAGGAGGGATGAATGTCCTAAGTCAGGAGGATGGAGTGGTCCACATCCCTGACTGCCTCAGGCAATAGCATGCTTGCCCTAAACTGTCAGTTTATGGTCTTCACTGCAATCTGCCTCCTGCCAATGTGAAATTCAAAAATTGAAATTCGATGTGACTTGTAGACTTCAAAATTAAAGACTATACNCAAGTGATAGAATAATGATTACAGGCATTTTCATGTGGGGGCAACAGCATGGGAGGGAACACACATTCCGTTATACCAGCTTGTCCCGTTTTCCACTCAGACTGATGATGAGAGATAAGAGACTGACTGGAAGCGGTTGGCCCAAATGACCATCTGACCATGAAAGAGAAATATGGGCTAGAATTTGAAAGGAAGTCCTAATGGAAATGTAAAACAGAGAAGCAGCACTGCCATTACTGTCAGTAAGAAAGGACTGGAATAACAGAAGCAAGTCAATCAAAATAGTTAAAGAGAGACACAGAAACATGCTTACATTTCTACATGCCAGTTCATCTCTCCTGTTTCATAATAAGCAAAGAGATGATAAACAGGAGGCAAGCTAACAGGTTGTATACCCACTATTGCTCTCAGAGATGAGCAACACAATGATTTTGATTGAAAGACCACAAGCCACTTACAAATGATGCCATCATGAACATTTTCAGTACATCCCAGTTTATCCTACTTCTGCTTTGTCTTTTTCTTTTTTTCTTTGTAAATTATTTTCACTTTTATATGTGATGCTGGGTGTTTGAATGCATGACAAACAGAAGAGATCTGTATGAGCGTTCAATTCAGAATGGCCATTCCCTTTTACAGCATGAAAGCTCACTGAGAGGATTATATCCTATTTCATCACAAAGTAGTGATTTAGATTTTATTTTGTTAAACCTTTCTTATACCTGGGGATTTTAAAGAGTTATTTTAACATTTGCTAAGAATATTTTAGAAATGAAGGCACATTATTAATATTAAATATTCTGGAATGATTATAATAGTACCACAAACCACGGACGTGATCCCTCAGTCATCCACAGACACAAAATCAAAGCAAAGATCTGACAGTGCTTTACCAAGAGACCCTAAAATTCACAACCCTTTAATGAAGTCCAGTCCACACTGGGGTCTTACACTGGAAGTTTTCATTATAGAGAGTTCTCATTTATCATGTACCAAATTAAATCAACTGCATTTTGCTTAAGATCTCCAATAAAGACTTTCACTTACAGTCAGTTTACAACTTACAAACATCATTTTACATAACTTCTGTAGTCATAAAAATCAACAACACAAAATTTCGTAAATTTTATATTCAGAAACATCCTAGATCTACTTTTGTTTTTAAATGTACTCCACAGCCAGGCTACCATCAAGCTGAATGGCAGCATGGTTAGATCATAGTTTAAAGCATCTGAGACCCAAACTCTATGTCCACATGACAAGGATGAATGTTGGCATCTTTTGGGTTTTACATCCAACATATTTAGGACTGGAGACTGTGCTACAACAGAGCCTACCACTACTCTCAAGCAGAACTAGAGGTGTCCCCATCTCATTACAAGTCACCAAAGCCCAAAGAACAGACAGATTAGATAAGGATGCTGGAAACACAGGCATGAACACACTAGCTCTGGCAATTCATAACCTATTTGCCAGATGCTTTTAAGCAGGAATCCAGACAACCTGCACCCAGTGCAGTCACTGTCTTTAGGGCAACTGCATCAGAATCGACAAGATTTTTTTGAATAACCTCCAGAACCTTAAGTGGTTGCTGGCATAGGTTACACCTTGGCAAAGGCGCATGCCTTAAATCCGATAAATCGGCAGCTTTAAGCCCTCAGAAGCTGACTGTGTACTTCGGATGGGGTTCTGTGCCAAGCCAGGCCACACTTTCACCTTCTACCCTACGTGGTGAGAGCGCTGCTTTCAACCTAATATCCATACATAAACAGGAAATAAAACGGTTGGTGGAAGACTGTCACCCGGCATGAATATCTGTTCTGGATTCCTCTAATGGTGGTGTTTGGTACAAGCATGAAAAAACAGTAAAGCTTAGTTTGTCAACCTACGTATTACTCCAAGAATTTTCAACCTATTTATAGGTATAAAGAGATGTAAAAACTGTTTAAATGGAGAGTAATTCGAAGAAAAGGCTATTTAGACACTGGTTTTGGTTTTGCAGTGTTACTCCTATTATTTGATCCCATCAGGAGAAAGCAGCTGACGATACAGACTCTGCAAATTCTATCATTTTTTGTTGGTTTTGGTTTTAAACGCAAAATTGTCTGAATATCTCAAATTGTAGCCTTTTCCACTTACGGACACACAAATATACATATATACAGTGTGCGTGTGTATATATATATATGCGCGTGTGTGTGTTTGTGTGTATCTGTATCTATCTCCATCCTCACCAACCAATAATTTGGCGTGGTATCAACTAACAACATCATGACACCTTCTCTCCCTTCCATCCCCCCCCCAAAAAAAAGGAAGTTAAAAATGAACTTACGCACCTTACACCCTCACTCCTTGGAAAACAAGCCCTAGCAGAAGACCAGCCAGTTTACTGAAGACTGATAACATTTGGTGGGGGGGGGAGGGGGGGGAAAGAGTATTCTGAAGACAAAATTATTTTTAATGAATTCCCCAACAGCATCTCAATATTCATTTTCACAAAACAAGAACAAATGCAGTAACACAGCTAGGATTGCCATTCTGCCTCCAACTAGCACAATATTCTCTGTGGGGAAGAAGGGAGAGAAACGGGGCAGGGGGCCACAGTGGGAGAAAAAGAAATAAGCAGCCTCGGTGACTTATGACACAAAATTTCTCTCCTAGTAGAATAAATGGAGATTAGTCCTGCTAAGATGGAGCTTCTTTATGGAACACTTCATATATGGCAGGAGATTATTGATTGACCATCCATCAGAGACAAATTTTATTTTTTTTAAGCCCGATAGCTTTGTAGATAGAGTTCTACCGGATACATGTAATAAGATTGTTTCTTATTTAGTGGATTATTCCCAGGTGCAGAAATAACATCCCAAATTTAAAAGTAATTCAGCTTCACCCTCATCCCACCATAACTATATATCTGTCTTAACAGTATGATCATCATTGACCACATCCAAGTTGCCTCAGGTCAGATGAATTTGCAATGATCTTATGATACTAAAATAATTTAATTTGAAGGGAAGAGAAAGCCCTACAATACAAGTAAACGCCAAATTGCTCAATTGTTCCTAAGTGCAACAATCATGTAAAGCGAGGCTCAGTCTCACGACAGCCAGAGTTTTCTAAATGAAAATGGATTCTTACCCCTGCCCCCCAAATGCCAATCAGTGAAACCAAGAAAGGCTCCCAAACAGCCGAAATAGGAAATGCAGCTTTTATATTCAGCCCAGTGGAAAACAATCCTGATGATAGCTTTTCCAGTATAAGCAGATTGTCATCATAAAAAAATATTCTGCTGGGGGTTTTACTGATTTTTTTTTTTAATAGATTATTATTAGTCAACTATTCTCCAAGACTGGATAGTGTCTCCAAAGCCTTAGCTGTGGGTTCCTATTAGGAAAATTATAGCCAGGCAGTGCATAAAGGGACGCATTAAGTGTCACAAAACTGAAAAAGTAACTGCACCAAATTTAAATTTGAATACACTGTGGTGTTGCTTTTACCCCAGCAGCTCTGATACGTTGCTTAAGGTTGTAGTTAATAAAAGGTCACTCTGTAGAAATTTTTTTCTTTATTTTTTAATGTCAGAGAAGCCCCCAGGGCTGTTGCAAAGAGCTCTGCAAATGCCATAACACAGAATGGAAGAGAACAGCTTTCGGGCTGGGGGTAGGCATCTGTGAGAACCCAAACCTTCTTGGTCCCCAAGGTGACAATGAAGATGAGTCCACTGCACGGACTCATGCGGACAGACAGAGCTACTGAGGGCTACGATGGTCTGCCCTCAGTGCCCTCACTGAAAATCTCCAGAATGAACATCACCTTTCCACAAACTTCTACCTGCTTGTACCATATACTAATCATAATCATCTGGTGTTTCACCAAGTCAGTAGATGAGAGTCACCTGGAAGACAAGCGGTTTAGTGCAATAAACTAATGATTTCCAGACAGAAAAGTCTCACTGAATAAAACAACTAGAGTGTTATATGAAAACACTGCACATCTGTAAGACTTCTTAGCATACCTAGATCCTGTTGACTCAACATAACCTTAAGCATCATTATTTATTTCCTGAAAGTACAGCTCTTATTTATAATATAACCTAGGCATAAAATACTTATGCACAGTATTTGCTTAGACAAGTTGCTTCCCTTTTTCTTCTTTAAGAATTAATGAGCCCAGAGAAATAATTATCTTCAAACAAAAAGATAGTTTAGGTCTCATTTTCTTTGCTTACTTCCTATTTTATGGCTATGCAAGTCAGAAGGTGAAGAAAACTGGCAAAAGAAAAGAGAGTTTCAATTTCTACCATTTAAAAAAATGGGCTAAACATGAACCAGAAGAAAATGACATGTAATTTAGGGAAAGAAAAACTTGTAAAAGAAAAAAAGCAGAACAAGAGTTTTTCTTAAACATTTTACCCCATTAATTTTGAGATTTTTGGTTTTCTTTGAGATGGCAGAAGGAATGAGTTATAAAATCCTGAGCTTTGAAGTTATGTTCATTTCATATTTTACATTTCAGCAAGTATTTTTTATTATTCACTGATCTCCTTATATTATAAAGCACAGCTATAAACTCAGATTTAACTAGCTCATGCAGCGCCTCAATACCAGGGATGCCATTTGGCTACTTAAGAAATGCAGGGATATTCTCCATCAGTAAACAAAAACAAAGTCAAAGTACCAGGGTTAAAATGAGATTGTAGCAACTCAAATTAAGGGTGCCATCACTATCAAATTTATCTATAATACGCATTTTTATTATATTTTATTCTATACTACTTTTAAAATCAATTCTCTTGAAAGAAAAGTAGTAATTAGATATTGAGTAGATAAGCGGCAAGGTAAGAAATTTGGAAAAAGCTTTTTTAAAAAAGTTTCCATCCATTTTTCATGCCATTTTTACTCCTCCAAGCTGCCTCAGTATACAGAGCAGTACATCAGCTTTCCTTGCCCAGAAAGTCTGACTTTCTTATTCTTTCTTAATGTGACTCTTCTCTCATCTACCTGTGGACAAGAAGATGCTGCTAAACACTCTAATTGCCCTCTGTAGAAATTATGGAAGGAAATTACAACAGGCAAAAAACAATTAGAAGGTAAAACCAGAAAGTTTAAAGACTAAGTATTTTTTTCAGAATGAAGAAAAACAAAATACTATACTTTCATCCTTATACATAATATTGGTAACAGGAAATGGTCATTCAAAAATATGGAAACCATGAAACTGGGCATCATAGCTAGCACGTGTCTAATCCAGTCCAGCTTACACTGACTGTATTTCTTCCTATGTCCTTTGACCAAGGGGAAGAAAAAAATCTACAAGCAACATAAAGAAGCTGTGAAGACATGAAACATTTCAGACCAAAGTTAGAAAGGCAGCGTAGGAACTACACCCAAGTCAGCTTTGTGCTTCCCAAGGTCACAGCCAAAATACAGTACTCATTTTTCCTTAACATGTGGAACACTGAAACAACCATTTTAAACTCTGTGCAGAACACTGCAGCCCATACACCACAAAATGTAGCTACGTTGGCTACCCATAGCACTAACATAATCCCAAAGCAGACTGGGCCTTATTTATCTGAAAGCTATCCTTTCTTCAAGGGAGACCTAAGCCACACTACTGCAGCTGCAATAAATAGGATGCTACAGCTAGAGCTCCAGGTACATACTGGATGAACAATTAATGTGGTATTTTCTGATTTTCTAGGCATACTGCAAGGTCGCTGTATGGCCAGAAGCACAGAAGACCTGAAACATTTCCATGATAAAATTACATTTGGGCATTAGTTATCACTGGTAAGAAGTTCACATAAACAGTCAATTTTTACACCATGAGCATATAGCTAAAAATTAATAAATATATGTTTGCTGAATGGCATGCAAAGCTCTCTCATCTCAGATGGCCAACTGCTTTCTTTCATTTACCTTAAGGTGTTTGCGGATTTTTTTTACATTGTTAAAGTTTTTTATGACTATGTTTATCCCTATAGGATTCTGATTTGAAGTATCTTTAGATCTACCTATAAAAAGTAACACCTGTCTGTCATTAACCACTTTTGCAGAAGTAGCACCATTATATCCAGTCCAACTATCCAGAAGTGCAGATGACCAACACATGGATGTCAATGAACTCAACAGATAATGGAACCTAAAAGCAAGAGGTTTGTTCAAGCAGTTGTTGCTAATTTCCAATTAAGAATACAGGGTACACCAGAAGCCAATGCACTGATTAAACACAAACGAAATACCATGTGGCTTCCTTTGCAGGGCAGTTATACCTTCACATCAGCTGATACGCTTCAAGATAAGAAAGAAAAGCAAAGAGGTTCGCTTCTCTCCCATCCACCTCCATGCTGTGTCCAAGCAGGGATCTGTTTGACCCTAGCAAGGACCAGGATAGGACTGTCCTCAACTAAGTCCCCACAACCATTCCAGTAACAGGAGATCGGGCAAGAGTACGTTTTGGCAAGTGGATTTACATACAGGCCATGGCTGACCTGAAGGCTGTGTTATTTTGGCAGCAGAATCGGGAGGAAACCCTCAGCTCCTCACTTTCTGCGGAGCAGACCCATCAGCACAACCCACGCTATGGGCTGTGCAGTCACCCTGCAGCAGAAGGGCTCAGGGAAAAACCTGCCATGTCAGGCAGAACCCACATCGGCTGCTGTTCCCCCAGAGTCCTCTTCCCGACAGAACAGGCAAAGGAAGATGGGCTGCAAGTGGTAATTTTCATTTGATGCAACTTCGGCAGGTCTGTGGAATTTCTTACAGATGAGGTCTGAGCCATTCAACTCACCAGTCACTCAATGCAGGACTTACGGAAGAGGCTAGTGGACCTGGAGGCAAAGCCCGTGACTGACCTGCAATGAGAAGTAGCCTGATAGACTTTGAGCTATAGGAAAAGTAGGCAGAAACTATCTGGCTACAGTAGACAACCTCACCTAACTCTGTGCAGCGCAACCCTTACGTGGGACTTCGGTATTTCTTGATAACGGACCTAATACTGTCAATACAGATGAACCAGAGCTCATTTATGCCTGGTTGTGATTATAGTGTAGAAAAGTTGCTATCTGCCATTCAGTACTATGCAATCTCCGCACATGAGCCAAATAGGACTGCAAGGTTGATCACTTCAGCCATTACTGCACTTACAGTGTTCTTGTGAAAGTACTATTCAATCAAAAGGAGAAAGCACCTATAAATCCTCTTTTATCTCTGTAATAAGGGCACAATAATATGCAAGTTCAATATATTGCATAAGTTACAAATTAAATCAACTGCTAGCATGCTGAAGAGTTCTCATTTTTAAAAGCCCGTGCTTCAGCACAGAAGTGAAACAGCTCCTTCTAAAAGATTACAAGCAATATAAAAACTCCTCTGGTTGACTACAACTGCTGTGTTTTATAAGGACCAGACATTTCAAATGCATTTTGCATTAATAGTAATAATCATCTACATGCATTTAACTATGAAAAACAAAACTGAGCTCCTTTCAGTATGAATTTGATATCAGATGTGTTACAGCTACATTTAAAATAACTGCCCATGCCGTTTTGTACTTATGTATGCATATAAAGCTGTTCAGAATTAAGTCCTATAGGGATTTTCCAACACAAATGCTGTCAAGCATTCTGAAAGTTCAGAGTCTGTTGATACATATGGATATTTTGTAAAGTTATTTTGTGGAGTTGGGTTTACTTTAACTTGGTAAAACAAATACTTGGGGAATACAGCGTATTAAGTGATTCATACAACAGGGAAATGTAAACACTATCAAAAATACACAGCTATTACTCAAATTTATGTAAGCTGCAATACCTGTTTACCAGCTTAAAGGTACAAGGCAGCAAAGCTGTCATTTGATTTTAGAGCATCCACCACACGCCGTGTATCTGCTTTAGTTTACAGTTCTACCACCATTGCTGTTAATGACGCACTGCAGCCTGATGCACCAGAGGCTAATCCTGAGGTTTAAACAAATGATTCCCTATTATCTCTTGGTCTTAGAATGTGCCGCATCAGAAATCTGAGGGATTAATGAAACACTGCTACCGCTAATTGCTGACACAGGAGTATTTAGGGCACTAAAGCAATCGCAGGAATAAAAATAATAATTAAACAAAAAGGAAAGAAAAAGAGAGAGAGGCTTCCTAGTTTTCCTCTGAGGTACATTAATCAGTCACGCAGTGTCCTGTTGTGAAAGATCACTAAACATATGCTTTATCACTTGGTCCCAAATAAAGCAAGTCTTTCCCATATTAAGTGTTCTTTTGTTTAGCAGCTGTACGACTAACAATCAAAGACACTAAACACTGACACAAAGCAAAAGATGAATAAAGAAATGCTTTTACATTGACTTCCTGCAGAACTGTGCATAATGCAGGAAGAGGCTAATGAAACCGAGAAAACTCTTAAACTATATAAAACTTGGGGCCTGATCCCGAGGGAAAAGTGCTGGGGAATTCGCAAGAGTGCATGGATCAGCCTTACTTTTACTGACATAAAAATCTAAGTTTGGTATTAAACAAAAAGGCACACAGACAGACAGTACCACTCAGCAGAAATCACAGCTTATTCTGCTGAACAGTGTTGGTTCATTGTCAAGAAACCTGTAAAGGAGGTGGAGGTGTTTTGTTTTGTCCTGAGTGAATGACCCGAAAAAGTCCCTAAATACACAGACACCTCAGTTGCTGATGATCAGCATACTGAGCTCTTCCATACTCTCACTGATTTATCCAGTAACAACACAAAAGTTCAGTAAGTTCTGTAAATTTGGATCAAGCTTGCTCTAAAGTCCCTTTAAGAAGCTCCCCCACCCAAAGAAAAAAAAGAGAAAAGAAACAAAATATACGATGGAAATACGCAGATTACAGAGAAGTATATGACAGATTTTCTTTAGATTTAATGAAAAAATACCAGTCAGTTTCAGTGATCCAGCAAAAACCGATATGCATGTTCACTTGCAATATCACAACTAATACAAAAAACCCCGCCACAAAACCAAACCAAACAAACAAAAAAAAACCCACAGGTAAACAGAAAAGATGGCCTGCCACTCTTGGACAAAGGCAAAGCACTGAAGTAAATGACTATTCAATGACAATGATAAAACATGCTTAAAAAAAAACTCCTTTCCTTTGCCTGCACAATGAAAAGACAGGACCTTGCCATGGGAGGACAAGGCAACACACAAACGAGATTTAAAGAGAGCTGACAACATTTATTTTGATCAGGAAAAAAAAAAACCAAAACCATTTATGTGTCTTCCTTCTAAGTTAAAGACAAATACTCACCAATTAATGAAATATAAATATCAACTAATTCCTCATGATTTTGTGCAATGACCTGAACATAAAAACACCCGCTCCTAAACATCAAATAATGAAGAGCTAACGTAACAGTGGTTTTCCAGTAGCATACACAGTTTAGGATTTCCAAAATTCAGAAACCTGTCAAACTGCCAGTATCTGCAAGTTAAATGATGAAGCAGCAGCGAGAGGCAGCGTTGCCAAAGAAAACAAGAGCGCGTCCAGCCAGTGACTGCGGGCTGTGCCACACCACCCCAGTCTCCAAGCGCCGGGGCGCAGAGCCGACCTGGAGCTTTAACTTCGCTGCCCAACCTGTTCCACATATTCAAAGTGAAGTAACCACAGATACCACAGCATCTAATGCCTGGGTATCCCCACAGCTGTTATCAGTGCCTTTACTGTGGTTTGCTGCAGAAACTCTAGTGGCTTTTCATGACCAAAAGTGGTTGAAATTAGTCCCCATCACCAGTAGATTACTGCCCATAAAACTCATTCCCATGAATGTAAGAACCTGAGTTTAGAAATGCTCTCTCAGGACAGCTACTGCTATTTTATCTCAAAGACCATCTAATGGTATTAAACAAAAATCCAAGTGTTAAAACTCTAGAAAAAGTTGTATTAAAGAGATCTGCCACCTCTTACTGATATTACACAGTAAATGGTAGACGTTGCTGCTTCTTGTCAGTGTTTTGAAGAACTTTTCTAAGTGAACAGGCAGAAAAAGTATTTGCTAACTTCACTGGTCCACAGATTAAAAACAAGAAAGTGACTAATGTAAAAACAGAAGTATGTCGAAATTCTGATTTATTTCTCTTACCATACTCATCTCTACTAAAATATCATTCACATCCTCTTGCATGTTTTTCCCCATATTTTTGTAGTTCAAAGATGAAACTCCATCCGTCTTCGAAATCAATACAAAATATCATTAAAATTACCTATTGCAAGATCAGAAGTTATCTGAAGATTAAAAAAAGGATTAAGATGCTTTGCTCTAAGAAAAGAAAAAGCCAAAGTACAAAGACTTGCCGTACTGCAACATTTCTGAATAGGCACTATAACAGGCTGTAAAACATTTTCTGAAAGGCTGAAGTTATAATAGTATGCTTGTAATGTTTATGCCTGTGTTAAGTTTCATATAATTAAATACATTGCATTGCTTTTTTAAAACTAGATATTTATTAAAATTTCAACACTTATAAATGACTAATGCAGTAGAGGCAACCTCCAAATATCAAGACTCCGAGCAACACTATAGTGTGTAGTTTTTTTGCCAGAGGTGAATAACATCTGAGTCACATAACTTCTGGCTGTCACTTCCAAACACAGGCAAGTTAGGAAGTAAAAAGGGACTGTTGGAAAACAGAAGATTATTGAAGGTAAGAATCGACAATACTAAACTAGTACATTGAATTTACACCCAAAAAAATGTTTTTGAACTAAAAAGTGAGTGTGATTTTTTTTTTTTTAAAATCACCTGAAATTACTCCCCTGGTGTTCTGGTACTAACAGAGTATCAAGAAAACAGCCAGAAAACTTCAGCATACGCTGCAGCTCTGACTGATGTTACGAGACAGGAATTGCTGCACTTTAGCAGCTTCCCTATCCCATCAGCAGGAATTAGGATGACCACACTTATTTTGTTAAGTGCAAGTGAAATGCGTCTTGCTTCAGAGTGTAAGCTAACTCAGCACTTCTTCTAAATACGTATTGCTCTTTTTGGTTTCCAGTTACGCTTTGGCTGTGGCTATGTCAACCATGGTACAGATACCTCACACCAAGCCTTTGCTTTAATGACTACTCTGCAGTCTTCCTGTGGTAGAGGTAGGAGAGCCAGCAAGTGCTGGAACATCCGAATGGGGTTGCTACCTCACACACACACACACAGCGCCAAACTGGAGGAAGACGACCAACTCTGAGAAGTCACTAAGCAACTCAAACATCAACCACTGCCCTCACTATGCGATTCCAGAACCATTCCCAGCACGCGTGATGTGCCTGGGCTGTCTCTAGAATGGGAAACTGAAAGGCTGGAAATGGTACTTGTACAAGCTATGGAAGTGGTTGCATCATAGTACCATGTTCTTTACCAGATCTATGACATTTAGGAGCCTGAAGTAATGGGATTTTCATCCCTGCACCATAATGGACTTTTGACAGATGCATAATTTCAATAACTGAACAGCTAGGAGCAGTAAGCTATTAAAGATATTTTAGATATACATTTTTTTATAAAAGCTAGCAGTAGATAATCTCAGTACATGTAGCATTAAAAAAATTGCACAAACTTTAGCAATTTTCCAATTCATTTTCTAGCCGATGTCCAAATGTTACCAATTACCTAAATAAATGCTTACAATGAACTGGGACTTTTTTCCCAGGCTACATTTCAACTGATTTTAGTAGCAATTATTTTCCATGCCTGTTGCTGTGGGGATAGTGGCATAAACAATTACAATAGTGAACGACTGAGTAGGTAGAACTCGATAGATGGGAGTAAACTTCTGGTCATATAAAAATCTTCAGGACAAAAAATAAAAAAAAGGAAAAAGGGAAAAAACCTAGAAAAGTGATACTCTGCAATGTCATTTAAACTATAAAAAGGGCCTTAAATCAGAAGTGTTGTAATTTATAATACTTAAATAAGGCAACATATTTTACTACTTCAAAAACTCACCCCATCTCTTTTTTTATTCAACAGATAAATCAGAATAACACTCATAATGTGTCATTGCACTTCAGCTAATCTTTCCATCTAATAAAGCAGTAACAGTAATTTTAACTGAAATTATCATCCAAAAATGGCAAATTTGTCATTTTGCACAGATCAGATTTTCATGGTTTTTTTCAAGACTAATAATATCCATTATTTGCTATAATTCTGTTTCAGGCTTTTTCAGATCACACCATGATGGAAATACCTTTTCTACTGGGAAACATTTATCCAACTGTGAACTACCAAAAAGATATTATTCCTTCTTATTTTACTACTGTTCTGACAGAGCAACCACATCACCTACTAATATTTAGAGTAATTACTTGTGGTATTATATCTACTCCTGACTAGAATGGTTACATTTTGATTTTAGAAGTTTGTGGGAGGAATATAACCAACCCACTATTATTCAGCAAAACTGAACCACAAAATATGTAGATGAAATGTTTTTTTTTTCCTTCCCTAGGCCAGTAAAAGCTATTTAATTATTTAAAAATTCAATTTAATTTTTGAGGACATATACACAGAGTGAATCTTCAGAGACAATAGTAATGTCTCCTCTGCTTAATTTAGTTCTTCAAATTAGTATTGCAGTCCTAATGTTTTCATTATTTGGACTTTAACCTGCTGATTACTTTGTTGATGTAGGTTTACTAGTGGATGGGCTTAGTGCCCCCAGTTAGTGCCTTTAATTATTGGTTCCTTGCTGGATTTTTCCTTCCTTTTGTAGTTGGTAGGCAGCCTTCAATTGGTTTTTTTTTGGTTTTGTTTTGGTTTTTTTTTAGTTTCTTCTGCTGCTTTTCTTAAAGACAGTGCATTTTCTTCTGTAACAAGTACAAAAGTATATTCATAACAGCAGTGAGCATTAAATGACACTTTCATAACTGGCACTCTTACCAAGGTCATTACATTTAATACTGTTCTTTGTTCCCTTGTTCTTTGTCATCTTTGTGGCTGACGCTCTCACGGCCAGAACCTCATTCATACGTTTTACTTTCACTCTCCTTCTCTCCATGTTATAATGCAGCCCTTGTAAAAGTCGTGATGTTACACTAGCCACAAAGTGACACATCTGTTTACTCACATCATCTCTGATTTTTGCTGATTTCCAAGGGTTCAGCGAGTTACTTGTTAGGAGGGGGGTGGGAGGTGGAGGCGGGGGGATTGGTAGCACCGAAATTAATTTTGAGTCAGCTACTTAGGAAAACACTTTTCTTTTTGTATTATGCTCCAGCAGGGCTTTTCAGCAGGGGATGCCTAACTCTGAAATTGGTTGATTCTGCAAAACTACACAACACTGACCTTCATGAAAAGATGTAAAATGTTCCAGTTCTCTCAGGATTTTTCAAGGAGAGGATGGCTATTAAGGAGCAAGCAGATCAGGAAGGCCTGTAGCTTCCCTGAAGACAGCTGCTCTTAATACAATATTTTTGTTTCTTACACTGTTAATAGTACACTTCAACCCTGGTCAGGTAAATATTTTGGTATACTATTTTAGTTCAACTATGTTAGCTTGCCTTTCTTCTTTGTAAGAATCTGACTTCAGGGCCCCTTGTATTTTTGAGCTTTTCTTTCAGTTCATGGATGAACTAAAACACAAGCATGCTAGAAATCCCTACAATGTAATTCAACTTCCACACAGAACCCCCATTAGCTGCTATTCAGTTCACAAGCAAAAATGATGAGTATCTTAGTGGCAAGCTGCATCAGGGTGAGGGTCTTAGATTGTACTGTCCCTGTCAACATGCAATTCATCTCTTCCACTTTATGTCGCTCACAACAGAAAGTGAACAACCTAATATTTAAGTTTAACCACGTTGCAAGTACTTTTTCATGAAACCTTGTTTGACATTCTTAATTTTTAGCAGCACCCGAGTTGCTGAGGATTTTTTTTTACTATGTTTCAGACTCACAGGTATCAACTGAGACTTGTATGAAAACTTTGGTTTAGATACTGCTTCAGAGCAGCAACTGACTTCTGAAAATAAGTCTAGCTGACCTTTAGCTCTCCCATCTCATACAGAATTAGTCCCCTTCATACAAAAAAAAAAAAAATTAGAGACCTCAGCGTTTCTAGTTTTCTCATTATTCGGGGTGGGGAGGGAAGCAACCTCACTAAAAGCAGCGCTCTTAAAAAGAAATGCAACTTGACAGGAATGCAAGCAGCCTTCATATTTCTTTTAGTCTCTATCAGTTTGTGGGGGGGGGGTTTGTTTGTTTGTTTGTTTTAAACTACCATGGAAGTATAGAATCCGTGCTTTGTCATGCAGATCTCCTATTTGTGTTGAGGCCAAAAGTAAAAAAAAAACAGCGGCAGACCAACCAGCTAATCATATTCTTCAACTTACAACCTCAGGCAAAGGACCTTAAACACTGCAAACCATAATCAAGTCCAAACAAGAGTAATAATTAATTCAATAATGTTAAGATACAGAAGCTTAAGAACCATCCTCAGGACACAGCAGAAAGTTAAACACACTACAAACAGCTCTGAAAGAAAATACAGCAATGAAGAGCCAGAATATCTTTCTCAGAAGCCCTCTCCACCGCATGCCACTTAAAAGCTAATTTTAACTTGTACATCTGAGTTTTATCAAAGTTAAAGGAAGAAAATCGGTGCTTTGGCTTCTTCCACAGTGGAACAAATACGAGTTCTAGGAAACAGCCCAGCATTTCTCACAGCTCATCACAACTTCCACACAGCGACAGCTTCATGTTTCCCTCAGTACCCTTGATGTTCCCTCCTGCCTCCCATCAGCTGCAGCAGAGGACCCTGCGGTGACAGCTCCAGATGTGCCAGTGGCCGGCCAGGCTACAGCTCAGCCTCTGCGGCAGCCATTTCCCCGGGCACACACTAACCTGAGTCTCCCTCCTTTGCTCAGCCGCGAATTTTCACACAACTAAGAGGAACTAATTATGTCTGAGTTTTTTTCGGCTGCTAAATGCAGAAAAGCAATGTTGCAGCGTTGCAACGAGGGACTGACAGAGCAACAAGCAGAGCAGTCACGTCAGCCTCACCAGTAAGGACAGTAAGCGGCAGATACAGTGCACCTGGCACAGCTAAAGCTTGCATTTCCAACTAAAGGTTTACATAAAAAGAGCGCACAGCCAAGATAATCCACCCTTAATTATGCCTGAGATTTCCTGACCTCTGTGTTCAAACAGCACGCTTGGTGACAGTAAGGGTGCAAGATTACAAACCAGTTTGCATTAGTTATATCAGTACTAATCACACAAGTATAAATAATCCCATGCACCTTCATTCGCTTCCAATGCATTTCCCTGGTCAAATTCCAGAGGAAATTGGTTAAAATTACCCAGCTGTATTATGAAGCACCAAGCACAGCCCAATGAACCTGATGAAGTTACAGGCTGCTTTTGATCATTTACTAGGGCTGAGGAACAAAAAAACAGAAGTTACACAGTTCATTAAATGAAGATGTAACTAAGGTTCAGTTTTGCAGATTTGCTATAGCATCCATATACGAGGAGCGTTTAGAAAAGCGTCCAAGGCTGCAGATATCTTACCTGTGTCATAAGATAGAGGAGGGATTCTTGTCATACAGTGCAAAAATATATTTATTTTTTTTTTAGTCAAGGAGGATATTAATCAATTACTAACATCCCACAGACAGCTCTACTGAGATCATGCAGTTTAGACTTTCTGAGAGAGGTGACTTAAGCAATTTCTGAATCATGCATAGTTATTTCAGGAAATAACTATGCAAGAACTGAAGTCCTCCTGAAAGGCCAGCAAATTTCAGAAAATGAAGATGGAATCGGAAGATAAAGCTGCAATGACACTTAAAAAAAAAAAGAAAAAAAAAAGACAAGAACAGGAAAGCTACCATTCTCTCCCTGGATCTTGGAACAATCCCCAGTGAGAGAACAGCTGCTACAAAGTTCAATTATATGAAACCATCACAAATTAGCAGCAGTTTATGGAGAATACCTTGAAAAACTGAAGCATATGCTTAAAAGCAAATTTATCAAAATATAACAGTTTTGATGTATTTTTTTCATTACTTTACAACACTGTCAAGAAAATCAGAATACTAAGAAAATTTTCATTACATTTATTAAACTAACTAAAACCTAGCCAGCCACACACCTCAGATGGTAACTACTTAGAAAAAAAAAAAATATAGTCCACTTATTAGGTGTGCAGTGGAAGCTCTTAACAAAAGTGTTGAATAGGACAGTGTTAATAACCTTTAAGAAAGCTGCACCATCCCCAAATTGAGTTTGAAGATGACAGAAAGACTGAGAAAGAAACATCAAGTAATAGAGTGTTACACAGCAACCTCAGTAATATTTAGTAAGCCAGAAACTAGTAAATAAGCATTTTGACAAACGCATACAAAAACTTGTATTTAGAAGGAAGAGATGAGCGTGAACGAGAGCCTCCATGCCAGGAAGGAAGGACTAGAAGAAAAAATTAAAAATTAAAGTGTTTAAAAACAAACCAACCAACCCAAACAAATAATCAACCGCAGAATGGTGGGGCCAAAGAAACAGGTACAAGTTAACTACCTGGGCACTAAATGCCGGGGTTCAAGGAGGACTTAACTGTGGAAACTGCTGCAGCCTAGAGTAGGGAGGAAGACAGAGCAACCCCACACCCACCTACCCCCAGTCCCTTCTGGTAATAGAATCTACAAATCATGTGAAAATTTCCATAATCCAAAAGCCAAATTAGCTTCCTTTGAAAGGAAAGAGAAACAAAAGAAGGAAATTGGCCTTTAACCGGCAGCTAATAATCTTTTAGCCTTTCTTTTTTTGTTATTTGAAAATTTACTGTTAAGCCCAAAACAGAGGGAAAGTCCTTACCTAGTAAAATCAACTTTTCAAAACAGCAAATTATGTTGATTTTCTAAACAAAAAAGATTTCCACAAGATTTTTATAGCAAAAGATATAGACTACTAAAGCAGAATTTCTGTACAAAATTTCAGTAAAGCTCTGATACAGGATGCAGAGGTCAAATATGTGGATACTATTAAAGCAACAAAATACAGAAAAGCAAAAAGCTATAAGAAAGGGCAACCCTGGAGGTTATACATATTCAACTGGCAGAAATATAATTGGTATGCTCTGGATTTTTTTCGTGAGCTCTAAAAGCTTCCAACACCGCATACGCCACCATGTTGTACAGAAACTAAACCTTAAGTATGTGTTATCATACATACACAAATTTATGCTTCACCAAAACATAGTTATATACATATTTATCTAATCACCAGACTTTCAGAGGTGAAGAGGTATGTAAATTCACTATTTCTGTAGCGAAGGAGTAATGGCTGTTAGAGTATTTGTATGAGAAAGTAACACCCACTTCTGAGTATCTGAGCTTGTTAATATCTATAACATGACTTCAGCAGTACCAACATGGACCTTTTAAAAATATTGGGGGGGGGGGGGGGGGA
>VUYV01000203.1:1578745-1614641 GCA_008711295.1 Anarhynchus alexandrinus | reverse complement strand
CGGGGGGGGGGGGGGGGGAAGAGGGAATCTAACACAAGGGAAATAACAACCTAAAGAATTAAAAACATGAAGCCAAGGTCAAAAACCTTCTACTGCTGATATTACAACCAAAGTACTCACCAATAAAATATAACATCACTTCTTTTGGCTAGACAAATTAGCAGACTTCAATGTACAACAGACACTTTTGGCAGAAGAAAACAAAGAATCATGTAAAGAATTGAAAGCATGAATGAAGGTTCGGAAAATCTGCCATTTGATAAGAGATCCATGAAGTCCAAATAATTATTTATTTCAGAAAAAGTTTAAGAGGCAATTTGCTCATACTCTAAAGAATTTAAAGAAGAATGATATTTCTGATAACAGGAAACTTCTTCATCTAGCAAAAAAATGCGTAATGAGATACAACAGAGCAGAACCTCAAAGCTTAGACAAATTCATATTACAAATAGGCATTCATTTAAATTCTCTAAGTGACAGTAATTTACCACTGAAATCACTTACCCCAGGATTTGGCTTATTATCCATCAGACAGACTCCCTGTATCAATACCTTTCCAGTTACAGGCCCAAAAGTGCAAAATGTAATGGGAAAGCCTATGTAGGCAACAGAGAAGATAAAAATCTACAAAACTATAAATTAATCTATTCACTCACGGACCTTCTTACAAATGAGTCACAGCAGAGACTTGATAGCCTTCAGAGGAAAAAATTAGAGAGGCTGAAATTTAAGAGTTCAGTACCCACACAGCAATTAGCATAAGCAAAAGTTAGATGAACTGAATAGGCAAGAACCTTTTCAAAGCACTGAAAACTCTCCTATTTGCAGGTATTCAACGAGAATAGTTTCTCACATTACATTTTGATCCCTTTAGCAAAGCTTCTAAATACTAGATATCTCATTAGCAGGTTTTATAAGAAATTTAAGGGGGGGACTATTGGAGGGAGGAGGTTTTATAGTTTTTAAAATTGGAATCATAAATGATGTCATCCCACTTGGCAGAAAACAAAGGAAATCCTAGCATATGTATACCTAACATTCTTCCAGTGCTAGTAGCCTTTCTGCTGCCTCCCCCTTTCAAAGGAAGGATCCACTACATATACTACGTAAGTCTTAAACAAAACAAAAAAAAAAACAAATGAAAAACCCAAGGTCAAAACAAAACTGAAAATCTGATTTATGGGCAGGACTGGGGATGAATCACTCAATCATAGATTGTCTATGCACATTTCCTAAATGTTTTAGTAAAGATCTTATTAAATACTACTTGTTTATCAAAAAATCGCCATACAGTAAAGGAATTTAACAGTAAACATCTCAAATGCTAAGAAATGTCAACTTTTTCATATTAAAAACTATGAAATAATTCAATAATCGTAAGCCATCCCCACAACGATAACATATTCTTTTATGAAGAACACTTTTGAATCTTAAATACTTCTGTACAAACCTCAGTCAATCCCAACAGACTACTTTTTAAAAAAAATTTCTTTTTTTTGAATCATCAGTAAATGTTCCCTGGGGCAAAGCTCACACAAAAATTACGGAGTGTCTCCTGGTACTGAACCTTCTGTGAATCAAGCTTTTAGATACTTGCAATGCTCTGGCATCAAGACGTTCATACAAGTCTGAATTATTTATTCACCAATCTTTGTGCAACTTCCCAAACACCAATGGAGACCAAGATGATTTCAGCTATTTGATGTTACATCTTCTCAAGTGGCTAAAGAGGCTATAAAGCACCCCATTGCTTAAGCCTGCCATCTCAGTTCCATTAGCAGTAAAGACCTCTCTATTCAGACTGCTAAGTAAATCCTCCGAGAGCTCGGGGACTGTTTCATGCTTGAAAGCAACTGTTAAGAATTTGACAACAACCAAACTGTTCCTATTTAATCCTTCTCCCAAGGTAAAAAGAATTATAGGTAAACATATGCCTTCATTATTTGCTTTGCTGCATTTCAATACTCAATCCCACACAAAATTGCCAGCCAAGGATTTAATGCAATCTCTTCTGTATTTCAGAGCTATTGCCTTTACAGAATGGAAAAAGCTTAATAAGGGCTATAGAGTTGGTTAGCAAACAACTCTATTTTCTATAACCCACACTAGAGATCTTGCAAAGGTAACTTTAATAATGCAAGGAGTTTCGGAATTTTTTTTTCAAGTTAGGATTGTCAGGTAAACCAAAATAGTTGTTAATCCATTCAATCTGCCAATAAGTATTTTTCTTTTTAATTAAAAGAAACAAAATTGATTTATTACAGAGTACAACAACTCTAGTTTTATTACATACACAGATTTACATAAGCTTTCATTTGGGTTAGTAATATGCATGTTAATCAAACACTAGAATATCGAGGAAAGCTTCTTAGATACACTCTGGAATGCATTAAAATGAAAATTTCAAGCCTTCAGGTCAGGTTAATTCAGAAATGAAAGAACTTCAAAGTTTTTCAAAGAGCCCGACACTTTGTTACTCTCTCAGTGATGTGCCGTGCTCTCGCCCACGCAGTCAGAGCATCCACTGTCTAATGCCTCTTCTTTATGAAAAACACGCACCAATACAAATACAGAATAATGACTGAACAAAAATAGACATGCAGTTGTGTTCTGTTGCAACAGTCACTCACTGACAAAGGGAGCACCGACCTCACAAAGAAGCAATTCCTACAAACAGCTGCCACCGTCCTGGTTGCAGGACCAGGGCAGCCCAAAGGGCTTCAAAACCCAATGGTGCTGTGTGATGGGAAACAGCTGAGTCTCAAGGACCGGACTGGACACCCGTTAGCATCAGAGGGTGATGCAGCTCCTGCCGTTGCATGTCCCACTTCAGTTTCATCCAAAAAGAATCCGAATTTGCAAGCTGCAGGACAGACTGACAATGTGCACCAAGGCACACAAACCCAGCCAATTCCAAAGTTCATTTCAGAGGTACATTCCTGATTCAAACGAAAACCTGAACGTAAATGCTCCCTAAGAATTTAAGTGAGGCAAGGACATAAAGGAGAGAGAATAAGTGTATTAACCCAATTAATATTCTTTTTTAATTTAAAAAAAAAAAAAGAACCCCACCCAAAAAACAGACCACCTTTCAAGCACACAAGCCTTTATTCAGACTGTAGTTTTATGCAGTGCTGTAGACTAAACCAGGGCTAATATCAAATTTAGGAGTTTATTTAAGCAGACAAAAGAAATTCCCAATTTAAAAATTAAGGCTGTGGGTAACTCATTAGGTATTAGAAACCAAAGGCTAAATCCAGATATCTCATTAAATTTCACTGATTTGGACCGAATATAGAGTACAGCAAAAGTACAATTTACATACAGCACAACAAAACACATCCAAAACAATCTATGCAGTTAGCAACATTCATACCATGTCAGAGGACTTCTTTGACAATTATCCCTGTTTTACCAAGAAGCAAAAAGACGAAGAAACATACTGCAGTTTATCTAATTGACATGCGGCAACTCATCACCAGGAAAATTAAACCCAAAAATCAGAACCTTGAACCCTAATACTTATGATGGAATTTAAAAAACAAAAATCCCAAACCATTTATCGTACTATGCATCATTTATCATACCCCACCTTTTAGTGGGTTTCCCCACACACCTTAGTGAGCAAAGCCTGTCATTCATTTTAACAATACTTCCCACAAGTAAACAAGCAGGTTATGAAAACAAACATAACACTTGAAGACACTCAGACAATTATTGATGGCTAATTATGCTATTTAATGGAAAAGACAGCCTTCTTCCTAGCTTAATTTAAGAAGCAAGAAAAAGCCACTGCTGGCTTTGAAAGCTGCAGCTTTCCCCACCATTCAATTAGGCTTTCTTCTTTTTTCTGCACATTCACACATTAAAACTTCTTGTTCTTTTCATAAACATTTAAATAATAAATTCCCTTTTCTGTTCTGTACTGCTTAAGGAAATGGGCACAGTACAGCCTTTATATTACTTCTAAGCTTTTTCGCCATGTCAAGTCTCTACAGATCTCTTGGTTGTGCTTAACACAGTACTAAAGCACTGCTGAACACATTATGACTGCAGCAGCAGATTAAAAGATAGTACCTTAACAGTCATTACTTTTCTTTTACAGCAACTCTTTCGAAACTTCTAAAATCAATTTGGCATTAAAAACATCATTCTTTTTCCTTTCTATCCCATGACATCTGTTTTAACCTATGCTTCCTCTACAGTGACTTTTAAGTACAGTAGTGCACTAAATTGCTACCTTTTGAAGGGAACAAAATATAACTAATATGTCATCCCACCCATGTGCATAAAGAAGCTCAAATGAGGACTTCTGTGAACAGATGCTTAAGTAAATATTTTGAGACTTCTTCAATATATTTAGTGTATTTCAAGTTTCTTATTCTTCCTGAGAAATGCTGCTCTGCTGAGGAGCTTGCTTGTCAGCAAAGCTCTATTCTTATGGAAAAGAGCAGTAAACCAAGTGCAACAATAAATAGAGTAAATGTGTACAGCAAAATCCTTCATTCAAATGGAGACGGAAAACGAAGGTGATTATGTAGAGTGAATGGTCTTCCTTTGATGTGTTTGCAAGGTTTTGTACATACTCAGAGTTCCACACTTTAATATCTGTACTAAGCAACAACCATTAAAAACACTGCACAGTATAAGAAAATCTATTTCACACACACACAGTAGTCAAGTACAGAATAAGAAAAACAAACAAAAATACCTTTGTAAACAAATGTAAACAACCAGTCACTTAATAGTGTCACTCTTGACACACTTGAATTTTTATGAAGGTTACTGCTAAACAGAGATTTCTGCTACATTATAAATAGGAGACAAAGCTAACCAGGATCTTGTATGGATGGGGTTTTTCCAGAAGTTGTTCTAATAAAGCTGCTGTGATCAATGTTTTGTTCTCTGCATTTTTGACCTTGTCCCTTATCTTCTGCTTGTAGACTTCTCCTGGGCCAAAAGCACCTACTGCTGTGTTTACACCGTGCCAGCCACGATACCTGTTTAGTGCTGAAGCGCTGTCCTGCTACTCACGAGTGATACCAGCTTTCTTGCCTTATATCTGCTTCCGTGCTCCTTTCTTCTAAGTTGTAGCATAGGATTCCTAAATGATAATCAACTGTTCCCTTACACTACAGACGACATTGGGGGACAAGAAACTTGAGTGCTAGACGCGCACACGTCATGTATATCCCTGCTAAAAAATTCAAGACCATATGAGGCACAACTCATTTATATTCAAGCCCCTACATCTGTACATTTCTTTCTATAATTATGATATTGTATAGTCCACAAACAGCCTAAGCACTAAATGATACGCTGTAGCTGTTGCTAAGGCAGCAGCAGATTTACATGGCTGAAATCTAGCCAGTGTACCACCCTTGTAAATTATCAATAATTAAGCTGCTTCTCCATTAAAGCTGCCAAAACTTTAAAAAAAATAAATTAAAAACATTTAAAAAAAAATCTTCACTTGTTATGAAAACTCCACATAAAATAGAGTAACAGTCCATATGGTAAAGACAGCAAATATTTTTCAGGTTTTTAGAACATTTATGACAATCGTTTTTTGAAAGCACAGCAGCGACTCGCATGCTACGTGCCCAGTCACCCAAACTACTTCAGGAAAGAAAAACACAAACCCAAAACCTGTTATGCCAAAACTGTTTCATAACCAGTTTCATTACGAACCATCATGCTTTATTTAGGTTAACTGCATTGCAGGTATTCCCGTCTTTGGGTAGTTTCAATAAACTCCTATCTCTGTCCCTTTTTAAGTCAATACAAGTACTCACAACAGGAAGAGTTTTAAAGACTTTTCTGCAGAAAAAAAAATGTGCAGAGGAGGTAGCGGTTTGTTCACTGTCTTTTCCTAGCTTGAACACTTACAGACGAAGAGTAAAAATAACAAAGACTTTATTCTGAAGCAGATCAGGGATAAAACCTTTCTAAAACAAATTACTATTCTAGTGTAGAGATCTCTACGTACAATCCAATTATAATTAAGACCAACTGTGAGTAGTTAAACTGTAGTTTTCCAGAACGTACTTCCAAACAAGTGGCTGGTTTTGTCTGTATGCGGTTTTCGGAAAATGAAAAACTTACTCTTAGCACATTGTGTACCAGAAAGTGAGCACAACAAACTTTATACACTCTAACACTCAGCCTGGAGAAGAGAAGGCTCTGCAGAGACCTTATAGCGGCCTTTCAGTACCTAAAGGGGACCTACAGGAAAGATGGGGAGGGACTCTTTATCAGGGAGTGGAGTCATAGGTTGAGGGGTAATAGCTTTAAACTGAAAGAGGGTAGATTTATGTTAGATATTAGGAAGAAATTCTTTACTCTGAGGATGGTGGGACACTGTAACAAATTGCCCAGGGAAGCTGTGGATGCCCCATCCCTGGAGGTGTTCAAGGCCAGGCTGGATGGGGCTTTGAGCAACCTGGTCTAGTGGGAGGTGTCCCTGCCTATGGCAGGGGGGTTGGAACTGGATGACCTTAAAGGTCCCTTCCAACCCAAACCATTCTGTGATAACACAGAGTACCAAAGGCATAGCAAATTATTAATATCAGCCCAACTGATTTTATTAGAACTTGCAGTCATGTTAATAAAGAATTAGTGGCAAATTAGTAAGTCACAGTAGTTGCATTACAAGGCAGTGATACTTAGCATGATAGTTTAAATGAGACTGGTAAAAATATACTTAAGCATAAGATTATTTGCACAAGGAGCTTCATAACTGATATAAATCTTGTTTAATTAAAACAAAAATTAAGCTAATTTTTTCTGCTATCTCCCCTGCTCACTCCAATCAACACATAGCGGATAAGCATTCTAATCTATACTGTGTAGTATTTGCTGAGATGTTTTAAAATTCTATAAATTTCAGATAAAAGTTGCTTTGAGGTTCACATCACATAACTGTCCCCTAAACTGAATATGCTCGATGAATGGCGAAAAATGTGTAAGAGAAAAACTATTATAAATGCTTGCCTTTAATTTTGGAGATAAACAATGTGTATGCATATACATATATGTGCAAACACACATGCACACACAGTCACTCTTAATTGAGTTTTTTCCTACCTATTTTTTAGAGGAGTTATCCAGAACTGTCTGGACACATATATTCTATAAAGTTCGATAAAACATACTAGGGATATAAACTAGAAAAGAGCATACTAAGCATACTGGGAAAGTATATCAAGTTATTCCCTAGTATCTACCAAATTAAATAAATAATTCTTATAGTAAATCATACAACAGAATTAGATAGTAGCCATAGAGTTTCCTTTCAAATTCTACAGGCCTTTACCACATGGAAGACTAGAAATCCAGACTTCTTTTTCTGCAATGTGGTAGTCACCTGCCAACTGCAACCTCTTTTGCTGTGAAATACATGAAGTTGAAATATTAGAAAACAGAAAGTGATAAAGAAGCTTGAAGAAGTATATACTACTGCTGAACTGGAGATCGAAGCTTCTTGAGAAAGGAGCACTTAAAATTGACGTGCTATTAATTTCTTGGTTGTCTCATCGCATCCTCTAACTGCTCTTCAAGTCCCACCTGTGCCTACAGGGTATATCATCATCTGCTTCCATCCTCACCAACCACTTCCCAACTCCAGTTAAAGCAAAGCTTCATATGTGTACAAATGTTAATGGTCTATGCTATGTGCCCGCAACCAGTCCCTTACTTGCTACCAATTATGATCCAAACTAAGATGGTTCTGGATCATCACAGCTTGTCACTCACACTGTAAATGCCATACTACAAGTGTTGTTTTGAGGCCACTGGCCATAACTACATCAGATCATGTGGCCTCCTAAGAAGACTCTCAAGAGCACACAGCAACCTAAAGCTAAGCCTGCAAGCACAGCCAAAGGCAGGGATGGAGCCTCCCCTCCAAAAGCCCACCACTAGGTAGACCCAAGAAGGTCTCCTCGTGCAGTTTGAGAGATGACTACATCACAAGAAGATGGAAAGGTCTTGCTACATTGATGACTGCTCCTAATCTTAAAGATGAAGCACTACCAATCCCTGTAACTGAGCTAATGTGATCCTCCATCTTCCAAGGAACAGCTAGGTCTCAAGAACATCCTAAATGATCCTGCGATCAATGCCTTACAAATTTTCAACTTAAGAAGTCTAACAGTCATCTGATAAAATGTATGGTAACCTACCTCTCTTTATCAAATAAAACACCTAAGGAAACATGAAAAAAGAACAGGCAAAGTGTAATTAAAATTGTTTGAAAGAGAGTTTTGACACCTTAGGTATACCCACCACATAACCAAAACATGTCAGATCTAGAATTTTGAATTCTTTCTATAGTTCCTCCACTACAGTACTGTCAAGCTATGTCAGTTACCAAAAAGAAAGTTGAAATAAGCCTTTTATGTTGCCTCAAATTCAGATATGTAAAATGCTACATTAGCAACCAAGCATTACACCCATAGAGATCTACTCAGCTCAAATACCTGAACTTTTGGAAATGCAATAGTCACAAAAATTGAAATCTTTCCTTTAGTCCATTTAATCTCTGAGTTGGGTAAGGAGAAGGGATAGTCCCATAGAAGGGCCATATCTGATCACATAAACAGGCACTGTACCAGAATGCTTGCAGAAGACAAGAAAATCTCATTTAACCATTACTAACACCCTTCAAGAGCTTTTGAGGCATTCATAGTTGTTATGACATATTCAGAAGAAAAAAAAAAGGTGCTGCATTAATCAATAAGGCAGAAGATCAACATATCTTCCTTTGTAATGTGGTCTGAGATCTGCTGATGAAAGATAGCAATAGGTGATGAGTGTGGAGGGAATAAGCAAGTGAAACTATTTGACACTTGTTTTCTGAGATTGTTTCAGCTTGGCACACCTATTTAATACTTTTTTAACCTTGAAGTCATGTAACAGATTTATATTTCTTACCCAAGATGTATTTTTATATATGTACCATTTCAACAACATTTAAAGAATTAATAATACCTCTGTCTTTAATTGAGAACATTCTGCCTTTTAATATATTTATTAAAAAGTTAAAATATTTTAAAACTTACCCTGATAATCTTATTGTTAGAGTGAATTAAGAGGTCACAATGAACACTCTGACAACAAATAGCAGCATACAATGTTTTGCTTATTCCAAGGTTGAACTACTATTAAGTTATAAACATTTTGCACATGCATATAGAATTCTATCTTAACTACAACAATACGATCATAACATCTGAAAACTGGAAAAGCATCAAGACATCACCACTCTCTCCTTAGGTTACTGTCAACATTTAAGGAGTATTCAGAAAGCAGCAGTTCAGTTGCAAATATTAGCTAAGCCAAGATAATTAAAAGCTGTTTCTCTAGACATTAGAAATTGGTATTTGCAGCTACCGTTAAGGGGATTCTGCTTCATCCACATCACCCTGGTAGAGAACATGGTTTTCCCACTGCATCCAGCATAACATTAAAAGGAAAAGAGTAAAGAAATATTTCAATTATACCAAAAAAAGTATGCCTCTCTTACCAGCAATGAAGCGTACAAGCACTAGGCCCCTGAAGCAGCAACTACATGAGAGGAAATGATGGGAGATCTAACTAACATAAATTTTGAAAGTGTCTGAGAACACAAAAAAAAACCCCCAAAACATATGGATTGGTATCAGTCTAGTATTAGGGGACAAAAAGTCTGGGCTCTGTTTACAGTTTAGGCACATACTTCAAAAGGAGATAGATGATGTGGTATAGTTAATATTCTTGCTTTGAGATCTTCTGAAAAAGTAAACGAAGGACATTGCCTAGCTTCTGTTTTACTCATTAATTCACTCTTCAGAAATGTGTTGGTGCAAAGTAAGAATAAATCAGTCTAAGAGCGCCTATTATAGCCCTAAACAGCAGCACTTGAATTCAAGAGAGGAGAACTGGACTGTATAATACCACAAAGAGGGGAAAAGGATCACTGAAGGTTAAACATGAAAAAGACAGAAAAAAAATTAAACGGTCACAATAACTGTCGTATTTATGCATGCTCATCTAACTTTGAACAGCTGTGGCAATGTAATTCACATCAACAGCAACAAATTCTTGTCTCTGCGTGTATGTCTTTTACACAGTCTCTTGGGTTTTTATTGTTGTTTCTTCAAGTTAGTAAGATGCCAGCAACGGGAACAGCTACTGCAGGCCAGTCAGTAACAGATGCAGGGGAAGGGGAGAAATCTATTATGCTAATACTACTAATAATAATCATCATCATCATCTTTTGACCAACTCAAAAGATGCCCTCGAATCCTCTGCACAAGCCAATAAGAGTGAAATGGGGTATAATAAACACAGTACAATGAAATCAGAACTTTAAATCCATTTAAAATATGACACAAGATACATCAAAAAATCCCAAGAAAAGGAATTTACAGTATAAAGCACCATAAAGATTACATAGATAATTTTCATAGTGCAGTCTGAATACGTTTAAGCTGGGCTGTTTGCTCTGCTTTGCAAGCACTGGTGGTTTACGCACCTGTTTCACATTCAGAGCCTTTCAAGATCCTCCACTTGGCAGCTAGTACAGAATTCCAGTACAATAAAAATTCACACCTTAACCTCGTGTGTAGTAAGTTTATTCGTAGACAAATCCTAAAAGCAAGATAGTTTACTGTGTTTTTCAAATATTTATCCACATTGTCAGTGTGTATTCAAAAGGCCATCTGAATTCAAAAGTGCTATCTGAATTCTCAGACTAACTCTGGAGCACTCCTCTCCTGATGTGCATAGGTGCGATGTTACTTGCTCTTCGTTCAGCAGCATTTCTTGATCTGTGCCCCACAGATCAGAAGAGATCATGATCTAATGGTTCCTCCTAGCCTTAAACTACATTATGTTATGCATTTGCGGCAAAACCAATGAGCCACTGGAATTCCACTATGTACTTAATAAATATTTAAAGTCAAAAGGTAATTTAGTCATAATATATAGGGAGTTTTCTACAAAAGGCAGAATTCTATTTTAAATAATTCATTCCATATAAATGTACCCATACAAAGCCATATGCAACACCAGCTCCTATGAAAAGCACCAGTTCAATCACACAATCTCCTGCAGAGCTGCAAAGAAATGAAAGACTAATTAAACAAGTTATATTGTACAAACACCCAGATAAGATCCAAAATTGTTTTTCAGTCACTAAAGTTACATACACCGTAGAAATATTTTTCACTAGTGAAGTGACAATATACAAGATTAAAGCATTTTCCAATATTTGCCTGAAGAACTCAAACACCTAAAGTAAATATATAGGTCTTTCATAGCTGTAGCAATTCAGTTCATTTTAATAATGTAAGCACATGTTATATTTCATTAAAATAGGTATGATTACATAAATATATTAGCTTAAATTCAATAGTATTTCTCACATATATATAGATATCATGTCTTCTATAATGACAGTGACAACCCACATAATCATATATACAGATCTACCAGCCTATTTCGAAATATCAATTATTTGCTTTGTACGTTCAGCCTGCTTGAGAAATGGATTAAGCATCAATGATTATATTTTTTAAGCTCAGTGCATGTGTTTTTTTTATTTGATCATTTGGGTTTTTTTGCCTTTTTAAGTTATAATCACTATTTCTTCCGGAGGACATCAGAAAGAAAAGAAGAGCAACACGTTAGCCTCAAACTTTGGCCCAATACGGTTTTACCAGTATTGACAAACTGGATAACACCAACTAAGTGAGTAAACAAATCTATTTTAATTTCATGCTCAATTAAAAACACAGCGAGTTGCCCAGACTGAGAAGGGTGTGAAGAAGTAAAAACAAGTGTTTCCTAATTTTAAAGAATTTAAGGGCAAACTATCTGTGTAAACTACTGCATAATCCCATTGTAAAGAAAGAAACACCACCTACTTACAGCTGATATGCATACAAGAACTCGAAAAATTAACTTGACATCTGTTACAGAAGCAAATCTACCTGCTAGAGTGAAAAAAAGCATGCGTCACCAGGTGCCCAAAAACACAAAAAAAGCTCTTCAGATATCACGTAATTTGTTTAGCTGCAAGATACTATAACTAGTTTTTATTAAATAAACTGAAAACATTGAGTTTGTTGCTGGTTCTTTCATTTCATTTCTCCCTTTCCCACACATAACAAAGGAGATATATTTCCATGTGTTCCACATCCCCCATACATTTGTTTTTCCTTTCTCTTCTCTCTGCCTCTGTTCTCAACAATTTCTTGCTCTTCTGCTTTGCAGGGTTTTCTACCCTGCTTTCCATTCCCTTTCTTTTCCCAGTTCTGTTCACATCCTCTCTCTTTCCACAATTCCCTAGGTCTCCTCTCTCTATTATCCCTGCAATCTCTCCTTTACACAACGAGCAAGGGAGAGACTCTCTTACAAAACTTCTCTTTCTACAACTCGGACAGTGTTACTACATTCTTAAGAGCTAATGCTAATATGAAAAACTAAGAATATAGGCCCCAGATAACGAAAGCAAACACGTAGGTTCTAACTACGAAGGGCAAGGAAAGGGAAAGTCACTGGAATTCTAACAAAAAGAACAGAGAAACATGAAAAAAGACCTTATTTTCACTGTCCTGTTCCTACAACCCTCTGGCACTTGTGAGAGATGCGTGCTGCATGCGTGGAGACTTGCACGCTTGCAGCCTGCCTGCCACAGCCTACCAGTATTTTTTTATTCTTCTCCATACTGAACGACTGCAAGTGCCTGCTTCTCCATTTGTGGTAAGACAGCAAAACTGACTTGATAATGGACAGCTGTACTGCTGCCCACAACGTTACACTAAAATCAGAGTGTCTGTAAGCTGAGCATCACTGCAGCAGTTAGCATGCTGTTCATGGTTTCAAGCTTTCTTTTCCAACTATGCCATCTAGAAACACTCCTTCGCTCCTGCTAGCTTAAATTGTGAAGATGCTGACCTAGCACAAGGCTAGGATTGCCTTTTGCTCATCAGAATCAGGCGGGTTTCCAACCATGCAACAAAACATCAAAGCTGAATTTCTCAATTGTGTAACTTCTGCTTGCTGCTTTCATCAGCGTCCCTCCTAATATTATCTTCTCACAATCCCACTGCTACGATTCCTCTCTAAAAACGAGGCACATCTTCCTCATGAAATCTTGATTAGACATCCTGACAATCCTCTTTCTCCCTTACAGAGTTTAACTTTCAGTAGTTTCCCTGT
Source organism: Anarhynchus alexandrinus (assembly GCA_008711295.1). Classification (NCBI taxonomy): domain Eukaryota; kingdom Metazoa; phylum Chordata; class Aves; order Charadriiformes; family Charadriidae; genus Anarhynchus; species Anarhynchus alexandrinus. The sequence goes on along the minus strand of VUYV01000203.1, from coordinate 1,601,435 downwards.
GTTTCAAATACAGTGCCTCTGATGTAGCACTACATTGTGTCAGACAAATTCACGTGAAATATTCTAATATAAGGTAATTCTACCCAAAAATACGTGGAACTGTTGTTGGCTATGCTTGGAAATCCATGCATCTCTGCCAATAACAGCCTTCACCAACAGCTGAGCTTCCCCCAGCCCAAAGCTCCCTTCCCTCCCAAGCACCAAAAACCCGACGCTGTTGCGACACACACAACCCACACACACAACCCACTGCACCGACACTTCTGTGAAGATGTTGGGGTCGTCAGCTACTGACATGAAACCAAAAGAATAGTAAAATGGAAACACAGACCACCATGCCTTGCCCCCTCTAGTGCCCCGACACAGGGATAAATTTCACTCTTACAACAAGTAACAGCCTGTGGCACAAAAAAGCCACTGGGAAATCAGCCAGAATTTGAAGCTCCAAATTGTAGCAGCTTTCGCTGCTGTCCAACATGCCCTCCTCAACACAAAGCAATGCTGCACCAAAGAGCCACAACTGCTACTAGAGTGAGGAGGATGGTAAAAAGTACGTTAATGCTGAAAAAAGAAAGGCTAAATGTAGTGTGTTGAGTTCTGGTAGTGTCAAATAATGAGATTACGAATAAAATAAATTAAAAAAAAAAAATGAGGGTCTACATTTAGGAGGTTTCTCTTTATTTCCCTGCTGGCCTGAGTCAACTATGCTAGCTCTGGGGAAATGTTCACAGACACCTTTTATGTTCACCAACTACAATATTCACAATTCTATTGATCTGCAAGTGTAAAGTGCCGGTTTTGAAACTACTTATTTTTGTCTTGCTTTGAACTGACAGTTCTTAAAATTGGCACTTATGTGCCCATACGCACGTACACACGGACTCAAACAATAATAGCAGCTACATGACTAAATGCAGAAGTGTGCTACTTAGTCTCCTGCATTTTATTCCCTGATAAGACAAAAATCAGCACACTTATCTAAATCAGCAGTAACTAAATAAAAAGAACAAAGAAACCCTTTCCAATGTTCTCAAGAACTTTAAAAAATTAAAACAAAAACACTATGCATTTTAAACTGCATAAGAATTGCACTTGGAATCTAGATGCTCAAGTGTCAATTCTACAAAGTCTGTTGAGATTCCCAAAACCCAGAAAGAAAGAAGATACAGATTTATTTTAGTCATTTGTGAAATCTCAGCTATAACACACCAACTCCTAATTAGAAGTCTGACATGGTAATTAATTTAAACACGGAATAACCCATAACCTTTTCACTGTTCAGTGATTACTAGCAAGATGTTTTTACTGTGACTATAAACTCTAGAATTCTCTGAAAACATGAACTTTAATCCCCTGGAAATGACCAGCATGTGTCATCTCATTACTTAGCACATTTCTGGCAAGAACAAAATTTATTGCTAAAAGGATAAATAAGGAAAGAGGACAGCAATGGAGACTTACATTACCCCTGTGAATACCAGCGTGCCTGGGATCCAAAGCATGTCAAGTCAGGCCCATTTCTCTGAGCCTTTCTTAATTTGGTCTCCAGACAAAAAGAAAGGTTTAGGTTTCTACAGCATTTGGAATGAATAGAACCCAATTGAAATGAAAGTCAACAATAGTTAAATGAATTAGGAAAAAAAGTATAGGGGAAAAAATATATCTTTGGACATAGCATAATAACCTCTAATTCCCCTTCAACAGGAAAACGTGTTTGTGCTCGTTGTTCGCTTCCACAAACTCCTCTAGAGGCATCACTTCTCCTTCCTTCCACTGTTTTAAAACTCCCCACGGAGTCTCAAAGTTAAGAGTAACAACACTTCTTTCCCTGCCAGTGTTATCTGGGACAAAACTCATTTAAAAATCTGTAGTTCTTATCCTTCAACTACTAATTTCGCTCCGCTGGGATTTTTTTAATACATTTTTCTCATTTTAGTGGTTCTACAATTTGTTTTCTGTTCGGTATCAGTGTGTATTTTCTCTTTGGTGAAGTTTTTAATTGAAAAAAAGCATCTTCATTAGGTAGAGCTCCAGTATTCTCTGTTGTTATATGAGAATGCTGGTACCATACAATGAACATTTCTGCTATGAAAGTAGTTAAGTGTATGCCTTTAAGCTATGTGAATTTGAAAACCAAATTAAAATGTTTTCTGGAACAACTATCTCTTACTTGATACAGGTCATCATTTTGTTATTTGAAAAATAACACAATCAGAAGTAGTCACTGGCACAACCTTATTCATTCTGAAAAAAACTTGACAGAAAGCAACAGGATTTTACATTATTGGCACCCTTAAAAGTATCTGTCAACACTACAAAAAGGTATTTAGAAAGACCTTCCTGACAGATGCATTTCAAACACAGTGCATTCAGAAGCCTAAAAAGTCCTTTAGCTTTTACCTTTTATGTTTTACTGTGCTCTGGAATATGTTCTCTCAAACTTTTTCTCTTGTATGATCATATTGTGTTAATATAGTGAAAAAATTTTAAAGCTCATACTTTACAAGTTCATATAATGCAGCCAGGTTGTGGAACCTCCCTCCATCCTTAAAGAAGCTCAAAACTCAACTGGACACGGCTCTGAGCAACACGATCTAGCTCTGAAGTTAGCTCTCTCTGCATGGAGCAGCAGGTTGGGCTAGACAACCTACAGAAGCTTCTTCAAACTTTAGTTGTTCTGTGACTCTAATCCCTTCCAAAAGCAAGTTAAAAGAAACAGCAGCACATAAATGTAAAGCATTATAAGTGACCTCTTAAGAAAATTTGCTGCTTTTACCTATGTGGGGTATTGAGCAGGAAGGCATTTCTTGAACTTCACTCATCTACATTTCATAGTCTCTTAAAAACTGTTCGAAAAGCAATATTCATTCTTGAAGGTGGACATGATGGATAAGTGTGGCCCAAAGCTGTGTTACTGCTCCTTCTCTTGGTTTCTAGTCCAGCTTCTTGAAGGCAAAGCTTGTCAAGAAACATCCAGGGAAAAGCTGACAGCAAGAACCTCATAGTCAAGACGGATTTAGCAGGTAGTGCTATTCCCTGGCTCCCTCCTCTACCTCCATCTGGCCAGGCTGCCTTTCAAGCATACAGGAGGACAGCCAAACCAAGCACCAACACAACAAAGAGTGAAAGCCATAGTCACCAAAAGTCAAATACAAGCAAATCTCTCTCTTTTTAGATCTAAATGCTAATTCTTCTGGCATCAGATTCTACCTGTCACTGTTCAAAAGCAGGTCACGTGCGAAGTACCCATCTACTCAATGCAGTGCTCATCATCATGAGAACATTTCTCATTTACAATTTTTGCCTGTTAACTTCTGGTAACATACAATTTATATAAAACCAATTTGGCATAAACATCACAGTTGTATACATATACATTTTTCTTCGCTCTAGTACACTTTTTTTTTTAAGGATTCTTCAGCACCTTTGATAAGTGGTTTATAGAACAGGCTGCTATACAGCTATGGCTAGCAGCTGCTGTACACTACTTCTTCCAAACAGCATCCAGCCCTTTACGCAGAATGCAGACAAAAAAACAATTCCATTCACACTTACACACTACACACTTACTATGTAGTAGACAGACACTAGAAACAAAAGTTTAAGTTCAGAACTTAACTTTTAAAAAATACAAATAAAAAAATAAAATCATACATTCTTTACCAGTGATGCTTTTACTTTTTGCATTTAGCCAGCAAAACAAAACCAATGCTTCTTATTACTTTTTGACTTCATAAGCCAATGTTTATTTCCCAACTCCACAGGGTTTTCCATGCAAACACTATAGGAAAATATTTTAATATATAAACTGTGTTCATGAAGATATTTTTCAGTTTGCTAACTTTCTTTTAATTATGAAACCACTTAAGGTTATCACTGTTTTATTTTTAAGAACCACCAGAGTCTACTACTTAGATCTAAGTTCTTAACTGTGTCCTTCTAAATGTTTGTACTACCTAAGTATGTAAAAATATAATGGAGTTACACAGGCTTTAGCACACAAGGTCAAACCACCACCTTGTCAAATGCTGCACGCTGCCTCTGGCAGAAACCATTAACTAGAATTTCAGAAAATAAAATACCCATAATGCATCTAACTAGTTTTGTAGAGTTTTTCTGTGCACTTTGGAAAAAACAATCCTGCCATCAACAAGTCTAAACTACTGCAGGTAATAGAGTCAGGCATTATTAAAAGTTCTTAGTCTTTAACAAGAGCACTCTTAATCAATAAAAATGTCAAAGCCAAATCAGGTTTGCTTCTTTCTTCTACTTGATCACACCAACTCAGAAATTCCCTATGCTACAAATTACCACTTCTAATCCTTCTCCTATGCAGTAGAGCCCCTCTTCCTTTGCAGGGAGGTTCAAGGTGAAATGCTTGTGAAGGATAGCTGAAGCCTTGCGGTTCCCTATTTACCAAGCCCTCCAGACAAGAAAACCAGTGCATATGAATCAAATACAAGCAACACTAATGCATTAATGACTGACATGTGGCAGAGACAGACACACAGATGCAGCTTGACATTAATGGAGAGATTTGCCTGTGGTCATGCACACAGAGTGGGGGGGGGAACAGACCCACCTGCCTCATGTTTTAACCTGGGTATGAAATCAAATGTCAGACAAGATTAATTAGATGCCTAGAGTTTTATTCTTTTCTGTTGATAGAAAAAAGCACATTTCCATAATGTGAGGAAGCATTTATGTGGATAGCAAATCAGGTTGACATTGAGGGAAGGTTTACTTTATTGTGAATGCTAGCTGTGTGGTGCTTGTCAGTGCAATTACTTTCTACTCAAGTGGTTTGCTTTTTAACATTTTATTATCTTAACAATAAAAACCCTGGAAGCAATAATTATTTATTATGCTAATTCTTTAGCTTTTTCATTATGAATTTCTGCCAGACCATTAAAACTTGCTGTTTTCCAGACATAAACCAGATTTATTAATATTCAGCCAATTAAGAAAAAAAAAAGAAGGCAAAAACAATCTCTGTACTGGTAATTAGTTACTAACCAGTCAATTTGTACACTTATCAGCTTCCCCATAAGTTCTATTTTCATTTATTCAATACCCAACATCTCTAACATCATTCTGATTGAAAACAACTTCAAAACACGAAGTCCACTGCAGCATTTTTTTATAAATAATGTTTTAAGCAGTCTGAGAGGCAGCAGGGCTTTAGACCACTCTGAAAATGCACTATACTCAAGGACTGCATTTTAATTATGGAAACCTTTTAGAACATCCCTGTTTTATTAACAGTAACTGAAAGACTATAAACAAGGCTTCAGTATGCACCACTTCTCAATCCTGCCTAAAGCCCTCAAGGGGAAACAGCTTCAATGTGCTTTCATTTCTCCCCCCAAGCATTCTCATCTCTGAATGCCTCTTTTCACCAGCTTTAAAATTCATTTAACATAACAACCACATAGTTATGCTTTTTTCTCCCCCCCCCCCCTTTTTTTTTTTAATATACAAGTGTTCCCTCCTTTAGGAATAAACACCAAGGCCACAGCTCTCAAACTCCCCCAGCATAAATGCAACGTAGGAGACCATAAGCAAGTCTAAGCAGAAAAGCACTGCAACTAAATGTACCTTGAAAAGCTCTTAGTTTGCAATGCTTTTATAAAGCTTCATGTCCATGCACAAACTGTCCCTACATTTCATGCAGTGACAGTAGTAGTAATCCCTGGAAAACTTCTAGAACAAATTCCCAATCTCAAAGCCGAGTTCCCCCTGAGCCAGTACAGCACTAGCTTCTTCTATGGCAAAGATGCAACGCTTCAAGGTTTGTCAGAGCAGCCCTCCCAGCTTCAACAACCAAAAATCCCAACTCCCGTGCTGCCAGGCACAAGAGCAGAGCCAGGTTTCTCTATCACTCACTGCTTCTGAAACAGCGTTCTCCTGTACCTCCCACTGGGAGATTCTGCCCGTGGCAACAGAAAGTTCCCTATTAATATGTAATATATACCATAATTAGCACTGTAAAGCAGGTAGTTATCTCACAACTGTCCTCCCATCCCCTCCCTCATAATCACAAAACTTTATTTACAGGGGGGGTGGGGGGGAACCCCATACAACTTACTCAAAGCCCAAACTATTAATTCCTGACTTGAATCACTGGTATAAGTCATAGCCCACTGGATGGGCACAACCTAACAGGGGACAGATAATTTTCTCTTTAAGTACCTGAAAGTCTCCCTCTTCCCAGATACCTACAATCCAAACCAGACAACTGTGCTGCTCCCACCACGGAAGGAACAGCTGGAGAAGGGAGGCAGGTGTCAAAAGAGGGAAGGAAGGAACATGAAGTAAACTCTTGCTATAGAGAGGCAGTATGAAGAAGTAAGCTTTGCTGGAGTGGATCCTCTGTAAAAAGGCAGAATAGATTGTGGATGCAGCAACCTTTGCCCAAAAAAGATCTCAAAACTTAAGTCCAGGCTCTACAGTACCAAGGTGGGACCACCATGATCAAGATTAATAACAGACCAGTTGTAGACTTGAGTGTAATCCAGATGGGCACATGGTTACTGAGTTTGGGACAAGTTTTGTTAAAACTATGACTCCTTGTTGTAGAAGCACCCTACGTCTCATGTACTCTCCCAACATCATCAGCCACTTGTGTTGAGGGTTCAAAGGGCATATTTACTAAAACTTGTATTCTGAAATTTTATTTCTAGGCCAGTTCATTAAGTAGATAAAGTCATCACATGGAGCACAGATGCAGAAACATACAAAGACCCTCATGACCACAGAACTCCCAGGCTACTCCATACCTGTACCTCTCATGGCGCCCTACTATTTACTGGAACCTACTTCCCTTGCAGACTCAGCAAGTTGAGAAACAACAGCAGCAAGTGCAACATCAGTCTCTACAGTCAAGGTAGTTTTTTGCATCTAGTTATCAGATTATTATCAGACACACCTTGCGGAAAAGGCACCATGTATGAAATGCTTTGAGGAGCACCAAAGAGAAAATAAAAAGTCAAAACGCTGCCATTAGAAGACAGGAGTTCCATATTCCATTCTCCATATCCAGGAATGGTATAACAATACATTCAAGCATAGAAGTTCTCAAAAATCAATTAACAGGCCACTTACTTACTTGTTTAAATCAGCAGTTACAGTTGAAAAAGAAGCTGTTATACACAGCGCTACCACCCCTGAAAGATACAAAGCATGACTCAATGCTCTGTTTTTTGTTGTACTACTTGTTAAGAGACCCTTGTATTTAATAGTGATGTGAAATAACGCTGACCCTTCTAATTAGCTCTACCCATTTTTCTATAGGAACCTGGCCTTTTGTACAAAAAGAACACAAAGAAAACAACCATAGGAGTGCTACCGAGGTTCAGTTACCACTTCTCATCCTAAGGGAAAAAAACAAAACCAAACAAATCCCACAAGTAAATAAAACCAATCAAGGCCAGACTAAGAAAATTACCACGACTATTTAACAAAAATCAGAGTACAAAGACACACTTCGTAAAGTACTCTTTAAGCACAGAGCCTAGTGATGGAGGGAAAGACAGCAAGTGCGCAGGGATGTGGATACAGAGGGTCTTAGCAACCTAGTCTGTAATAAACACCAAAGTCAATCAGAAACAGTATCTGCCTGGTCAACCTACAAACCGGTGTCAACACAACGAAACAGCAAGATAATGAGTTTCCTAGATAATATCCACCAGTGCTTTACCTGAGGGAAAGCCAGTCAGGGGGTGCGGAGGTGTGTGTGAAATCCTTCCTTACAAGGGACCAGAGCTCTCAGGACGGGCACACAGTAATTCACTCGCCTTTTTAAATAAATACACAGGACGTCAGGTTAGGCCTATAAGGTTCATAGCATTACTACAGCCTTTCTAACAAAGACTGTGCCTCAATGACCTGCGTTATTCTCTCCTACAGAAGGAGTAACATGATGTGGTATGATCATTACCTTCCCAGCCAGGCCTCTAACAAAGCATGCAAAATGGCTCTAAAGTTCTGTCAGTCCCGGATCCCAAAATTATTTCATCTGCAAATCTAAGCCGGTGTGAGCTGCATTTGTTACCAAAAGATAGATAAGGTAAATTTTGAGTTACGGCATCATTGCCCCCCTTCAGCAGAAATTTAGAAGGTAGTCCTCCTAGGCTTTGGTCTCAAGATACACTGCATTTCAATAACTGAACACTAGAATTTTTTTGTAAAACGTACAAAACTCAAAAACTATTCACCTACCAAAGTGCTTTAATAAGCTTGATAATTAATTTGGGAGCTACACAGAAACCCTTGACAAATACAGGCTTCTACAGACACACCTGAAGACAATTAGCTCTTGGCAATGACTTTTGGCTGCTCTACTCACAGTAACATAATAAATACACTGTGTGTAGGTTGAGAGAACCAATGCACATGGAACAGAACAATGCAGAAGCCTCCGAATTTTGTCTCTCAGGACCAACACCAAATTTTTCATTAATATACTCTACAAAGTACATTACTAAATGTGATGCAGAAATAGAAAAAGCTCTTAAAAAATATAGGATGACGTGACACAAGCTATATATCCTATTATTTTCTTTTATTGTCCATGCATCTTAAATGGCATTAATTTATGACAGTAAAGAGCAAAGCCATTAAGCACATACAGGGCCCTGATAGCTTCAGGTGTAAAATAAGAATAGTTTCTCACAACAGCTTAGAGTGCTGTTGTGTATAAAGCGTATAGAGTAAGACTTGATACCATTGCAGTTCTATCTCATGTCTACACACGAAAAATGTATGAAGTAGCTGTGAATATTTTCTCTTACAGAAAATGAATTACTACCGGTGCAACATTCCTGTGTCAAAGGCGCAGTAGTTCACAGCCATCTTCCACATCAACATAAAAATTTATTGCAAGTGATGTCAAAATCCATTAGGTCCCACTTTATTTGTTTATTACTGATCCGCTGCTGGAGGCAATCAGCTCCATCTCCAACCAGGCTGCATTAGCAAGCTGATTCCAGTGCAAAGTCAGAATGGGGAGCATGAACCACCTCTGAAAATAGTCTCCCTTGACCCAGCTAGATTCGCAGAGAAACAGATGAGGAGCGCTCATAAAATCTAGCAGCACAGCCAAGCAATAAGGGAAATATCTTCCATCTCTAGGTGGGTAGTGAACATCTTTGGAAATAAAAATCTAACTCAAGTGATGTGTTGAAGCGAAGAGTTCATCCACCCAAACTCTTACAGGAATAGACCTCTACCAAACTCATTATCCTGTTATATAACTGCAGCCATTTTAAAGCTTTTGCACGATTTCAACAATTCCCACACAGCCAAACCTTCACACAGTGTGCGTACACAAGATCAGAGTAACACTTTCATATCCCCAATCATGGCCTCACCTCAGCTAAACGCAGACCCTTACTGCTTGCAGATAACTGAGACCCTGCTTGGAAATCTTCAGCTACTCTCAAAGCCACCCTGCTTTTCAAACTTATGATTTGGTCGATACTGCAGAAGGCAGCAAAAGAAATCAGTTGCAGTCTCAGAGCTGTGCAGCTCTGAAGAAAAGACGCCAGTAAAACTTGCTCCTGCCATTACAGAGAGGAGACAGAACCCAACCAGTACTCAGCTTCCCAAAGCTCTGTGATCTAATTCTACACAAAAGGCTTAATAAGGTTTAGACTCATAATACAATTAGTAATTTAGCTCGCAAATTAGACTATCTATTAACACTCCAGCAGAGACATCAGCCATATGAGGATTAAGGAGGAATCTTCTGCTTTCAATATGGAGACAGAACTTGAATGCTTTAATAGACTACTTCAGCTGCTGCACAAGAGAACGTATATTGCATTGTACAGAATGACGGGAGCGTGGCCAGCATCCTGTTCATATATTGAATTTTCATCAATAGGAACCACGTTAATAACTTGCACAGTAAATACAGAGTGGGAACTTCTGAGCTCATCTTAAAGCACAATTTTAACCAGTAAAAATATGTACTGGCAGCACAGAATACACTGCATATGCATTTGCATTAGAAGTGTACATAAAAACAAGGGCCAAAATTAACATGTCAGCACGTTAACCATGGTTAACCCAAGGTATGAATATCATACAACATTTTACTGCAGGATTTGGATAAAGAAGCAACCATTTTCTAAATCTTTGCATGCAACATTTATTGTATATCTACTAAGAAAGGAAGCAGTCGTATGTAATACAAGACTCTGCAACATCTTCTCCCCATGAACAGTGCTCAAAAGATTTAGAAGAGCTGATACCTCTAGCGTATTACTTAATGGCACTTTGTCCACACAGAAGAAGTGTTCCAGATGAATTTTCAAAGGCAGGCTGAGTAGGCAAAAAACACTTATTACCAAGGAACTAAAATTTCAGTTGTTGTGTCTGAAAAATACTGTTCCAATTTCCAGAAAAGTATACATGTAACTACATTTCTACAAAATGCTGATATTGGCGTGTTCATGCTGACCTGTGTTAACACCCGATTTACTTGCAATTATTGTGTCAACAGGAGCTTTTTGTAATTACTTTCATAGTACGCCCAAAACTGACTGTATTCAGCTTTAGGCTTCGAGCTTGTGTTTGTATAAATAGTGCCAGTGTTATTCATTCTTTTTAGCTTGAAAAACAAACAAACAAAAAATCTTCATCAGTTTACTTCCCACTCTAGTAAAAAACATTCGCACCCAAATAATATTATGAATAACGTCCATCTGGTCTGAAATCTAGATCTGGCCACAGCATCTCATTCTCCACTAGCACTGCCTGCTGTCGCTATCAAGCGTTCAGTGTGAAGGCACTCAGTGCAAAGTAAGACTTAAACCTCACTCTCTTACAGTACTTACTCATAAGCACATGTTTTGCTGGCATGTGCCTTGGCACATGCATGGGACCACTTCGATCTTATCTGTCAAAAAAAAAAAAAAAGGAAAAAACCTAACTTTCCTAACAGGCAGTCAGGAATTGTATCCCCAAGCTTCTGTCACAGCCCCAAAGCCTCGGGGGGGTGAGGGGGGGAGGGAGGACGGGACAGACGACACACGGACTTTCTCAAAACAGGCACATAGATCTCCAAACTGTACAGGCAACAGAGCGGCTCACGGCACCACATGGCATCCTCATCAGAGCTACCATCCTCCAGTCTCAGCTCTCTTCTTGGCTCAGTCACAGCCACCCAAAGGACGGAGGTGGCAGAGAAAGGCAGAAACGATTTGTGCTTTGTGGAACGTGGTGATGAGGAGCAGATACGAACAAAGAAAAGGAGGTGGAGAGAGCACAGGAGGTGGCACATAAGCAATATATTCTTAAAGATGGCCTGGTGGTTAACAGCTTTGTTAAATATGTATGTTATTTGCTGTGGAATAGATGGTACTGAAGTGCAATTTTAGACGGAACTGAGAGCAGGTAAGAACCCTCCCTCTTCCTCTGCACAAAATTCCAGAGTACACAGCTCTGGCAGATTACTGTAATTGGCCAATTCTTTCTTTTATTGCTAGACCACTGTGTAGAGTCAAAGCACTGAAATCATGTGAATGGGGCTGCTGGTGAATGTCACATATTTGCTCAATGCCAGTTGTAAGCATACAGATATGATTTTTTTTTTTTTTCAGTTCTGCTCCTCACAGTTCAGAAATACACATAATCTAATTCTGGCATACAAGCCAGAATTAATCTTTCACTGCTGTGAAACTAGCGTGGCACTCTGCAGTTTGTGAAGACTTTAACAGAGCAAGTTCTGGAAAAGTGAAATTTCTCACTCGCAGTGAGTGAGTGGTTCCCAAACCGTGGTTTGCAAAACTCCTGTGATCCACGCACTGCGAGCATTGATTTGAAGCAAACAAGCCCGCCAGATACTACTTCACTGAGGCAGATTTACTGTGGACCAACTGAGGAAGTCACAAGTTTATATTTGTTTCAAAACTGAGGTCTTCAAAAATACAGACAGTTTTGATTACAAAGTCTTTGAGTTTGGGCTACACATCAGAAACCAACTCCATTTTTGCAATGAACACAATAGAACTGAGAGGCAAGCAATAACTTTCAAAATACAAACTTCCATGCCGCAGCCTAAACTGCACCCCAGCACATGTAACCAAAACCTCCAAAGCAGCTCCTGGCTGATGCCAGAATAAGTCCACAGCTGCTTTCTATTTCCATTCGTCACTGAGTCATAACAGGTATCTTCCAAAACAACAATTTAGACTTCCAAAGACTGTGTCTGTTTCTCTGTAGAAACCAGAGAAAGAATTTCAAAAGCAGCAGACAATGCGTGCACAATTTGTGTTCCCCAGTTCCCCTTGAAGCGACCTTGGCAATATGGCTAGACCAAGTTCAGACAGTGTTTACGTGAACTTTTCAGTCTGAACACATGCAATACCTAAAGGCTTCACCCCAACTCCCAGCTCAAAACTACTATCTTGCACTTCAAGACTCCAAGTCCACTATATATGACCAAGGAGGGTACAGGTGAAAAAGGCTGAAGCGCACATTCAGCAACGGATCTGCCAACGAAACAACATACAAGCACAGTAGTATGTTTGCCTACATTTGAAAATAGACTAGAAGTAGCTGAGCAATATTATTCTTAAGGGGTTATTTCCATGACATTTCCCTGCATGGATAATCTTATACTGGGCTATAACTTCAAGAACATTTTAAGGCTTTTTATGTTCACACCTTTTTGTGGTCGCGTAAAGTTTTTCATGCGGGTAACACTTAACTCCCCAATATTCAAAGAAGTAACAGATTCTAGTCCACAAACTGACTTTCTGTTAAGCAACTGTACACGTAAGGATCCGGCTCCAAAGCTTCTGCAAGACTCATTTAAAAACCCCAATCCATAGCTGCTGTTGCTGCATGGCTGCTGCAGAAGCCAGTATTTTATTTGCCAAGAGTGTATTTCAACTTGTCTTGGGCTCCTGGGCCCTACACAATTTCAATGCATATTTGCTCTAAAGGGCATGTGCTTGTCTCAAACACACTTAAGTAAATAAAACACTCAAACCCCAGTGTTTTCCAAATCCCCAAATGAAAATGCTAGGCTAATTCACATAAATCCCTTACTAGCCTAGATTTATATAGGCAATTCTAACAACAACTCTTAAAGTAAGAATAAATAAAACACACCTCACGAACTTTATATGTGGTCTTCAATCCATGTGCTTTGCTGTCACTATAAGCAGAAGGTAGTAATGTTGGCCAACATACAGGCTTCCATTTCGCATTTTCAACCTGTAATGCTTTAAATAAATATTAACTTTAATTGTCATTTGGTTTCATTGGTTTCCTGTGACACTCACAGACCTACGCCCTAAAGGTTGCTTTCACATTTAGAAAGGTGCTTGCAGAGGTTTTCTCCTGAGCTAGGACTGAATTGAGATGACAGATCTCAGACACAGTAAAGAGAGCATCAACCGCACTGTGCCTTAAAATTATTACGGGGACAACAATTTATCTTATATAACTGAGAAATTACTTCAGTAATAGCTGTCTCTGCAGAAGTTAAAAAGAAAAACAGCTTAAGTAATGTGTTATGTAAAGTGCTTATATTAAAGTGTTGAATGCAGATAATCTTCATCTACTCTGCAGAATTCAGAAAAGGTAACATTAAAGGAAAAAAGGCTACAGCAATTCTTGGTCATTAACATCAGAACTACCCCATCGTGTACTGTGGTTCCTGGAAATGTCCACAGCTGTCTCTATCTCCTAAACTTGTGACAGTATTTAAGCACATTGTTGAGTTTTTAGGGAAAACTGAAGTTACAGGTAGTGACAAGTGACTGCTCTAGACTTTCTCTAAATATGTTGGGGGGGGTTATGAACAGTCACATTCCTTTTTTTCTTTTTTTAATGGAAATTTACTAGATTTCTCAACCATGGAAAAAAAAAAATCCTACTGGTCAAAACTAAACAAAAACCCACAAAAAGAACAGAAGAGTCTGGCTATGAAGATCCTCGCCCATGTCATGGTCAAATGCCAGAGCACAGACTTAAAGTTGGGTCTCCCACACCTATGTAGGAGTTCTGATCACTAAGCAATTGACTATTACAACAGGAGTTAAAATACATAGCTGTCTTTTTCATGCTGTACTCCAGTGATATGATTCATGTTACGCTATGTCATCCCAATGTGGAACCAGAAAAATCTCCAGGCTCAGAAAGTTCCACTGAGAGAAAATAATTTCCTGGTTAAGATTATATGACATCTTAAAATTGTTAAGTAAAAGAGATTTTACACTATCAAAAGAGTAATAACTTCCCAAAATTGTAGTCATCAGAAGATTGTTGATCCTGAATTATACTGTTCGATAGAAACATCACAGTAATTACAACAGATTGTATATAGTCCTATACAGATATGCAAACAGTGTCAAACCTTGAAACAAATATATTTCCTTGCAAGTTTCTACCAAGCCTGTGAGCACGCTCAGAACAGGCTGCAGAGTTGTTCGGAAACACTGGATTTCTCCCAGTGATTTTATTTACTAGAAGGATGGAAGAACGAATATGTAATAATGAATCTTTTCAAATGAAACAAATATACAAATCACATAAGAAGAGAGAGCAACTACACCAAACAACTACAGAGAAAATAGTTATGTCTGCTCTGGGGCCTTACACAGTTCATTGAGATGGCAATTGACTTTCATGTTGGTTTTCAGCTGTTAGCTTAAACTGTTAGCTTTAACTGTTTGTTAAAACAGTAAAAAGCCACAAACATGAAAATAGCAGAAATGAGATGAATGGGAATTTCTCTGCAGGTAGAGGACAATCTGAATCCCTTTAGGAAATCTCAGCCTCTGCTCGAGATATAACCTGGTAATATCTTTTTTTTTTTTTTTTTTAAAAACTGGAGATGATCCTTTTTGTCTACATACCCTCAGAAACTATGCAGACTTAGTAACCAAAACTTTAAGATGTGCACATAGATGACTATTTTTTGGTCATAAATTAGTTTATCAGCCATAGTACAATTACTAAGAATCAGCTCCCAAAATAAGGAATTGTGTGACCTTAAAGGGAGAAGAAAAAGAGGGGAAAAAAAACCACACTCCCCTGCAACCACCTCTGCTGCAAGTACACCATGAAAAATGCAAAAGTCTGCTAAAGGGTAACAATTCATCAACTTTTTAAGACATAGATGTACAGACCAGTGCATAGATTACAAGCATATACCCCAGAATAGAAGTGCACATGTCAGATGGAAATTATTTACTCCGTCTAGTCTATACTCACCAGAAAAACAAATATGAAAAGCCCCTCTATTCATTTACCTATAAGAACAATTCCATTATGAAAACCTCAAGACATTACTGGTCCACTATCCATCCACTTGAAATTGCACAGAAACCCCTGTAATATCCTCCTCAATCTTATGTTAGAATCTCATCAGCACAACTAAACGGTTCTTTCATCTAATCAGCCTATCTTTTTGCACTACAGAATTAAAACAAAGGGCCACAGACAATATTCTATCCAGTATATTACTTTCAAAAATAAAAGAGTCTAAAAAAATATTCGATTTTAGAGTTAAGGATAAAGGAGACAATAGGATTCAAGGTAATAGAGCATGGTCTTTCTGAAAACTTGCCTAAAATAACTGTGCTGTAACCTCAAAAAAAAAANAAAACTTGCCTAAAAAAACTGGCCTGTAACCTCAAAAAAAAAAAAAAACCACCCAAAAAAAAAGCCCACCACACACAACCAACAAACAAAAAATCCCTGCTCTAATTCAGGCATGTGATGCTCTATTTCATTCTCTGAGATGAAGAGCTAAAGTGATGAAAGAGGTAATTAGCTGTTAGTTATTCCAGAGCAAAAACACATTTCTTGTGATTAACAAAACAGTGCTGTAAAAGATATTTATAATGTCTTAACATCGAAGACCTAAAAAAAAAAAAGCAAGGGGAAACCAATCTAGCCCTCCTCAAAAAACCCTACCGTAACCAAACTTACTCCTCTCTAAATCAGGGCATATTACACATGGGGGAGGGGGAGGAAGGGAGAACACAAACACACTTATAAGGAAAAAGTTGGTTTACACCATTCCGCAGGAAAAAAAATTAAAGATTCATTAACACCATTACACTTAATCATATGTGTAAAGATAATCAACTATTGCTATGTAAAGCTATCAGAAGACATATTCGAGCCTTGAATATATTATTAAAGACAAACATGTTCAAAACTAAGGTGACGAAGGTAAGAAAGTGTAAATAATTATAAATCTATTTCTGTTCTCCAGATGTAATTTAGCTGCCTTTAGGACTTCAGCTTTTTTTCTAGAACATCATCTCTTCTGGTAAGGTTCATCTCTTAGACTCTTCCAGAAAACATTCCTTCCCACCTTTACCCCCCCAAACACCCTAATTCTAAACCTGATTTCAGAACTCCTTCCTGCTAATACTGCCGTGGTTTTGTCTGAACAAACACAGTCATTACTTTGTTTCCTACCATTGCTCCTTATGTGGCAAAGGGTCACTGTGGAGTCAGACACTTCTGGCTGAGACACTTCTTTCCTATTCCCTGCAGCTACTGAGCACGAGTATGTGCTAGAGGCATAAATACACTTTTATTTTTACTCAGAAATCTGGGCACAAAACTGTCTTTCCTTCCTTTTTAAAGCACATGTGAGGGACCTACCCAGAACATTAATGGCAGTCACATGGCTTAAAAATCAACACAACACATTATTCCAAAATCAGTACAGAATTCCACTGACAGCAACATCATTTCTGAAAATAATTCTTTTGAGTGGAACAGAAAGCTTCTTGATAGGTTGTAAGAAGACGTATATTCACACAACACAAGTTTTTCTTTAAGACAAGGATCAATCAAGATGGTTAAAATATAACCTTATCAGATGTCTATAGCAATAACCCTTGCATTTAAACCACTACAAAAGTACTGACAGTTTCTCTGTAATTTCATGCATTTTATTATGTATTTTTATTATATTAGAGCATTCATTCATCCTTCTGTTGAACACTAACACAGATACTGAAATCAGCCTTTTTACAAGTAATTACAAGTTCATTTGTATTATCATCAAACTGGTGCAAACAAGCCACCAATGGATTAAAATTCTCTAGGTCACAAAAATACATCATATATTTTCACACCTCCCCACCTCCAAATACACCTACATTCTCATAAAGACCAGTTACAGCCTATGCTGGCCTCTTTCTAAGCTTAGAAAAGTGGATTTAGAGATGCAGCTACACCTAGTGATCAGCAGCAGATCACAGCAGGCAAAACTCATGAAGACACCACAAAAATCAGGAAGAAGTACATGAACATAGTGGGGTGAATAAAGTAACACAGTAAAATTTAATGCTAGACTTTCCTCCCCCCCCCCCCCCCCCCCCAAAATATATGACTATATGCTCCAAATTGGTTTTGGTTTCTTGAAATTCTTTTCAATACGTTGATAACATTATTCATTAAATCAGAAATACAGATCTGGCAGCTATAAGCAAAATCAAATGAAATAAAGAGGACTCTCTCAATTTTTCCTAAAGAAATTGAGCAAATAATTCAGCTGCATTCACACATCAACAAACAATTTATTCCTGGGAAAATTTTCAGAACTACTTCTTTACACAAGAGTCGTAAATGGAGCTGAAAGCTTCATAAATGCATGTCATTTTCTGGGGAAACATCTTTAAAACTTAGTGATGTAGTTACCTCAAATAAGCGTTTGACAGTGATACTAACGAGCTTTAAACACAAGAGATATCCCTCTCAAATGGCATTTCCTCTAGCACAAAGTTGCAACATGTGAAATACGGGATCAGTTCACAGGTCCTGACCCCACAACATCACTGGACTTCGTTCTATCAAGTCTACACCTATTATCCTCCCCAGCTGAATCTAACGATGCCAACTGAACCGATTCTCTCAGCAGTAATGTGTAAAACTGACCTGGCCACTGGCAACTAGGCTGCTTAACACATTCGCTGACCATCTCAGTGTATGAGTGAGCGCACATGAAAAATAAACGATCTCCACATTTCTTCAGGTCAGACCCAAAGGACATCAGCGAGACGGAGTTCAGAAGCTTCCTTGCTCTATCCTAGCATGTTTTGTGATTTGCCTGAGGATTTGGTCTCTCTAGCTGTCAATCTGGCAACTTCTGTGAGCACTAAATACATTATTTTTCATAAATTATATGCTGCTATATTGTTTCAGCACACTGTGATTTGTTTTCCTCATGGATTCCGATGACTGCTAAATCATGAGACCAAATAAACATCGCAGAATTTTTTCCCCAGTGTTATTACATCCCTGTAATATTTTGTAGGATTTATTTCTGATGAGGGTTCATTACTAACTTTTGACACCAGAACAAGACCAGAATAGCTAAATTAAATAAATTTTAAAAAACAACCCATATACCCACCACAGATTCTTTTTTGACTAACTGTGCCACTTCCAAAGCCCAGACTCCCATTTTTACCTGAAGCATTCTAAAGTACATCCCAGTTTACAGGGGAACACAAACTTCATTTCATCTGTTTCTAACTGTTGAAAGTTTAACAAACAAAAAAAAAAGGACATATTTAGAAGCTGATTCTTCAACATGCGTCCATTAATTTGCTACGCTATTTTAAATATGAATACTCTTAGGTGTAAAACACAAATCAAGTCATTCACCTATTCACCTGACCGCGAGAAGTCTGGTTTGAGAATCTTCCCCCACAGCTCTCACTGTTTAGCAAGGCCAAGTCCACACTATGAACTTTAACTAGAATAGTTTTGTTGATGAGCTGACAACTGTGTCAGCCACTAATAAATCTGCATTTTCACTAGCATATGTTACTTCCCTTAGGAAGTGCAGGAATACAGACTTGATGGATGGGTGGAGAAAACAGGTGGAATAAGCAAAGCAAGCAAAACCAGAATTTGTTAAAACGAGATACTTGGAGCTCTTTGCTGGTAAAGCGATCAGAATAGCTATTAAAGACTTCCAAACAGAGATCCTGAACACTGAGAAATCTCTTTAAACAGAGCTAATTATACCAGAAACTTTTTTATTTTCTATACGTTGCTCTGATTGCCAGGAGCTTCATTTCAGCTGGGATAGGACCTATGAATACTTAACCTATATTCTTTCTTTTCATCTTCTCTCTCTGCAGTCACCAAACATCAACATCATCACAGTAAGTTTCAACTTCAGTGTGTCAAACTTCTTCCTTACATCTGTTTTTGGAAAACACGATTCTTGTTTTTAGACTGCCTACACCCAAAAATGAAATAGTTGAACATAAGGCAAAACATCTATTCAGAATGCACGTTTCTGTATTTTTAATCCATGAAATAGCTTAAGGACTACTATTCTTTATGAAAAAATTTTACTAGTGACTAGCAAAAGTCATTTTCAATTTTTGTACAGCACTTTCCCCCCTGTTCTTCTCCCTCATAATTGCCACTAGTCCTGGTGCAAAGTTCGTTATGAATGAACACCTACAAGCACTTGTAGGCAGTCCATCTATCCATATTTCTCTCTCACTGCAATAGGACTCATCCCTTCTCAGAGAAAAAATAAAACTTTTAAAACCAGTACCAGTACCATAACAAGAGCACATTAATATACAACCTTGTCACTTTCCATAGCAAAAGAGAACGTAACAGCCTAATAATAGCCCTCCCTCGGTCAGATTCAGGTTATAAGCAAGAAGCATCAATTTCAGAATTCAGGCTGTGTGCAAATTTACATCTATCGGAACACGATGCCTTCATAAAAACAGTTTCTGACTTCTATTACACATCTCCTTGCCTTCAATTTCAGCTCCCCATTTTGGTATTTGGGATTTCTCATCTCATCCAGACCCTTCATTTTATATGAGACCTAATATTTAGGCTTACAACATCCCCTCTAACTTTCCACATCTTTATGTTTGACCTAAATCCCTTACAGGAGTGGATTGCTTTCCCTAGCCTAAATAATCTACCGAGGAGACGGAAGAGGGAACACGGTGTAGTCAGGTGGCTTTTTGTATGACAGGAACACCACATTTCAGGAACTTTTGTTAATATTAGCATTCAGTCTTCACATAGGACCACTTAATAACATTTATGTTAAAATTATAAACAAAACCTGCTAAATTAGGTGTGCTACAGTTTCTCAGAAAGAAACAAAACAAACAAACACAAACTCAAAACTACTCTTGCAGAAAGACCCCAGCTACTTTAAGAAAAAAAAAAAAAGATAAGCAGCATTGTCCATTTAAGACAATGTTTTCAGTAACATCTCTTGAACTCAAATTCTTGAGATCATTTGCTTCTTGAACTGATGAATCCAGAATTTTAAATTCTTTAGTTAAGGACTCAGAGAAAATCTCATTGTTATTAACTGTTAAGCTGCTTTCAAAAGATTACTTGAAAGCTTCCAGGCCTTAAAAAGCCAAGATCTGATCTTTCAGTAAGATTATTTTCTAAATAAGAAACTCAAATAAAACAATAGCTGATGGTAATGTTAGAACCAATCTCTGTAAAACAAATCAGTCATTTCAGAAAAGGGTAAAAATAAAAATGGAACTATAAATGCCAAAGATTACTTAACTCACCCACTGCTATTCTTTGCTTAGAACATGTGTGGAGTTGGTTTTGTTTCTTTTTTCTTGGTTTGTTTTTAAACTTTTTATAGGTTAGTCATATAACTCCTGTCTGCAACAAGGGACAGCTATTGCAAAAGACAACTACCCAACTCAAGAACGGATTTTTCTGTAATTTAATTTCTATGACACTGATGCATCAAGCTTTTAACAAAAGCAACAGCAATTTTTTCCCCCAAGCAAAAATGACTCTCAGGCACACACTTCAAATAGTGAAGTACAAAAATGGAAATTTCATCAATTTTGTTCTAAATAAGTGCTGAGAATCAATATTAAAAAAAAAAATCTATACATGCATCTTGACAAATAATCTTTACATTTGATATTTAACATACACGTACATATGCACACACGGAGAGAAAGCAAGCCAGATTCTGCATCCCACGACATCCTTTGCAATCCCACTGAAATGTGTAAATCGCAGCCTCTGTTACTCAGTACTTGGGAAGGGCTGGAGTCACACCTTTTGAATAACTGTATGCATAGGTCATCTCTGAATTGTTTGTGTTTCATATCACAGTTCTTTCCACAGCGTGCGGCAATGGAAGTGAATACAACAGATACTAATCTAACACTGATGTGGGATTGTTCTTCAGCAACACGAACAGTACTTAAATGCTGACCCGAGTATACTATCAGCATATCGCATGCACAAGTCATTTAAATATCCAGGAGACGAAGAGCTGCCCCAGCTTAACTTTAAACAAGAAGTAAGACAGTTCACACAGGTCAGCAATGAGTTATGGATTGATCTTAATAAAGCGAGAGCTCTCACTGAAGTCTGGACACTAGACTCCCAATATTAATGAGTTATAGGGCTAATATACATGAGTTCAGTTCCATAATTCACTACAGAGCATAGCTTCATCCTAACATGAGTGTTTGGAAAAGATTTCATCATTGTTATATATCACCTCGGTACAAAACATTTTTCTGCTCAGAGATCTTCTGTCTCATCTGCAGTAAAAACGCTGGAGAGAAATTAGGGGAAACGCAGCTACATATACAAAAGGTCCCTGGAACCTAACATAAACCCAGATATTTTTTTTAATTTTTAAAAAAAGTTTTAAAACAGACCACCAATTCCTAGCCATAAAACTTGGTTTAGCTACAGTGCTGCATAGAAGCAACACATAATGTACAAAATATAAACTATTCTGCAGCCTGAGCAACACGGAAAGTCAGAAGTATTGCTTCCCACCAGATCAAAGCACACTTCGCATGAACCGAAGACCAGATGTCTTCAATTTAACGTGCTTTTCAGTTGCGCTCACTTCATGTTGGGAACAAAACAAACAAAACAAAACAAAAAAAAATGAAGTTACTCCTTGCAGTGAAGCACACAGAACTATTTCACAATCCAGCTTTCTGCCTAAAATTACGGGTTCCTTCGACATAATAAACAGGACAGGGGTGCAGGCAGAGGACTGGAGACAGAGATAACCATCTGCCAGGTCCTGGACTTGAAGGCACCACACAAACGCTGTTGACGGAGCACTTCGGCGGGGCTCTTGACTGGACGTGAACCCCGACACCCCGCAGAGGCGGCCACCTTCTCCCCTGCCCTCCGAGGTGACGATATTTTCGGGGGGAAAGGCTGCAGAAAACGAGGGGCCGGGGCTTTACCTGCGGCTCGACCGGCGTTTCACAGCCGCACCGACGGGCAGGGCGAAAGGATGGGGACCTCCGGGGGGGTGGAGGGAGCGGAGGTACCGGCGGGGCAGGCGGACGGGCAAGACGGCGGGGCACCCGCCGACCCCTCCGGGGAACACGACAAACTTCTCTCCCTTCACCACCCCGCGTCGCCAGCTCCATGGCCGGGCGGAGCGGCGGAGGTTCCCTTCGCCCCCTCCGGCCTCCCGCGCCGGGGCAGCGGCAAACTTTCGGGAAGTCAGCGGCGGCGGAGAAGAAGCAACCGGCCGGAGCGAGCCCGAGTCCCGCCCGCCCCTCCAGCCCTGCCCTGGGGCTGCCCCAGCCCCGCCAGCCTCTCGCCCGTCCCCTCGCCGTCAGGGAAGAAGGGCGCAAACCCCACGCCGTCCCGCCGCCTTCCTCCTCCGGACACTGCTTTTTTTTTTTTT
>VUYV01000203.1:1459996-1578087 GCA_008711295.1 Anarhynchus alexandrinus | reverse complement strand
GACTCGACTCGCGGTCCCCCCCGGCAGGCAGGCAGGCTAAAGGGAGCGCGGAAAAGTCACGCCCAGCCGGCGGCGCCCGCAGCTCTCCCCCGCTAGAGGGCGAGGCGAGGCGGCGCGGAGCGGAGCGGAGCGGCGGCGGTTGGCCGCTGACAGGGTTTCGGTGGCGGCCGCGCCGGCGAAGCGCCGGACTCTCTTTCCTCACCGCCCGCCCCTTTCTTCGCTGTCCCGAGAGCGGCTTTGTTGGCCGAGGTAGGTGGCTCCCTGCCCGGGCAGGACGATGCCGAAAGTTCCCGGACAGCGGGGGAGAGAAGGAGGAGCCCGGAGGGAAAATAAATAAATAAATAATAAAATTAAAATCTCGACCGGGCGTCTCGGTAACTTTGCCGCGGGCCCGTCCCGGCGGGAGCCGCAGCCGTTGGAGTTGGAGGCCGCCGCCGTTACCTGTCCCGCCGGCAGCGGGCCCTGAGGGGAGGGAAGGGAAAGGCAGGGCCGCCCCAAGCAGCCCGGCCCCGGGGGCAGCGGCCCGGCTTCCCCCCGACCCCAGCCCCACCGCTGCGGGGCACCGCCACGGGAAAGGATCGCTAGAGGAGACGGGGAAGGCGCTGGCTGTCCGTAACCCGTTCGGCGTTGTTTTTACAGGCAGCGTGGAGTCTGCCGGGAGGACGGGTTCGAGGCCGCCCCTCAGCCTTCCGCCGAACAGCCCCGGGCGGGAGCGCGCTGCCCCCGCAGCGACAGGCTGGGGCGAAAAGCAAATTAAGATGTAAAATGGGTTCTTCCTCCCCCCGCCCCCGGGGCTGGCGTCGTGAGTAAGCTGCTGCTCGTTTCGGGTGCCGCTCGTAAAACTTGAGCGCCTTTGCGCGGCCCCTGGGTCACAGCCACCCTTCAGCCTTGGGGGGTCCTGGGCAGGGGGGATGGTGGGGTGGGAGCTGTGGGGACGGCTGGTCGTCCCCCCGCCGGCTCAAAGGAGGGTGGCAGCTTTTCCTCCCGCGAGTGAAGAATGACGTCATTCATTGGCAGGGTTAGGTGGGGAGTGACGGAAGCAAGATCACGTTAACATGGCAGTTACCTTTCGTTATTCGCAGTCTCCGACTTCTGGTGGTTTTACCTCTACCTCACGTATGCAGTACAGCTGCTCGACAGTCTTTCTCGTTTGGGGTCTTTGGCTCCGGGTGTCCAAGACCCTGGAAGGATGTGTTTGTTGGTTTTAAACCAGTTCTTTCTAAATTGGACTTCTAGAGGTGGAAATATTTTTGTTGGCTGTCACTTTCAAGGAAAGCTTTTATTTTTACAGGGCAAGCGCGGCCAAATTTAATGCCTATTTATTCCCTGGGGGTTACAAATAAAACAGTAAAAACAAGAATATAGATAATGCTGCGATTAAGGGTTTGAGCTGGCAAGCAGAAATGTCAGAGCTCAGGTTCTGGGTTCCCAGTTTTCTCCAGCACAGGTCCTTTGGTTTTTAATGCTGCTGTCATATATAGTTACCCAGCTTCAATCTCGTATCAACTCATCCCCCACGTGGTAGCGCGAGTTACAACACATCTTAATGATTTGTTCATATTTTGTATTATTTTTACATATAATACATTTTCTTCACATTTAGGCAAACAGCTGTATCATTTCCAGTGATCGCCCAACCGTTGTGTTGTCAGGACACCGCTCTCTGATGTTTTCGCTAATGCGTTTGTTACGTGATGAAATCTTCACGAAGGGACATGAACTTTTGGATGTGTGGGGGTAAGACAGCTACCTCAAAAGTTAACGCAAGGGGGCAGAATAGCACTAATTGTTGTGTTTCCTGACGTCAGACTTTTTGTTTTGAATTGTGAGCGTTCGCTTCGTTTATTATTTGCATGGAACTTCACAGTCTTCTCCCCGGAAAAAGTTACCTTAATTCCACAAAGCTTTGATAACCTTGGGGTGTGTTGCAATAAAAATTCTAATTTTTTTATTTCACAATTTTTTCCTGGGTGCATAATTTATGCAAATTTTATGTTCTCTAAAAGCTGCAGTTACAGCCTCTGAAAATTAGAAACTATAGCTACTCCTGAAAGCGTTGCCTTTGTAACTTCAAAACTGTTAAAAAAAACCTCAAGAAGTCTCATAAGTAATTTAACTTACAGTAAAGTTGACTTTTAAATGTGTCTTCTACTAGATCTGTCACTAAAAACAGTTAAACCAGTGCTTATGCTAACGCTGACTTCTCTCTAGGTTCACAATGTCCAGACACGCGTAAAATTCTGTTTCTGGTCAGCTAATGTCAGCCCTAACACAGTGTGGTAAAGTGTCGTGTTCAGACATACAACTGTAACTCTCAACCCTGTCTTTGTTGTAGGGAAACAAAAACTCCATGTCTATATCCACAGCTATCTAGTGTTAGCTCAGTGAAGATGAGATAGAAAGTCACCAAGTTCTGTGGATTAAAGAACATGTAAGAGTGTTTGGTCACAGTTATAGTTGGAGTAAGGCTAAAGTGCTTGACCTCCGAAGAGGTAACCATTCTGCTTTAGTTACAGTAAATCTAAGAAACGGTTAAGCTCTGGGGAATAGCTAAACCAACAAGAACAATAGAAAACACAGGCCATGCATGGCTGATCAGGAATTGTTAGCTGTGTTTCGCTGAGTTTTAGTACTGGAGCGTGTATGAAAACAGTCCAGAAACACTACAAAAAAAGAACTAGACCATCAAGAAAACACTAGACAAAAGCCACAGGTTCACCAGTGGTTTGATTCCAAGAATGCCTTCAAGAGAGTTCATTAAAGGCTAAGCTGGGGCTGGAAAGGGGAGTGGAAGCATCTGGAAAAAAAAATAATTACTTTGCTGATTGTTTCTTACTGACAAATAGATACTTTGCATCTTTTCTTGAACTGGGTCACCTCAAAGAAATACCTGATTACAGTTCCCTACATACACACACTTCAGCTTAGGAACATAGAAGATCACAAATACCACAAATATAATTATTCCTGCTGAAAGGAGTCGAAGAGTGAGACAGTTTCTGTCATTTGTCTCAGTGTCCAGTCTGGCCCAAACCACGACACAGTTGAGGAGTAAGATGTGTAGAATAAGGAGAAAAAATAATCTGGAAGTTGTCGAAACTATTATCTAGATTTGAATGTGCATCAATAAGAGATGCACACAACCAGCCTTCATTGCAAAGTTTTTGTTTTATTTTTAAATATGTAATTTGTATATATCCCACTGGGAAAAAAATAAACAACCTGATGATAAATTATGAATAATTTACACTATTTATTACACAAACTTGACTGGCTCAGCTGCCCTCTCCCTGCAAATCATTGTCTTGCAGATTAATTTCCAATATTCCAGATCTCTGAGCTACTTTTGACAAATGATTTTTGAAAATTCCAAACTGAGAGAGAACTGTGAATATTACTGGTTCGAGAGGTCTGAGGTCCAAATAGTTACCACAATGTGGAAACAGAGGTATTTGACCAATATCAAGGAAAAGTTCTTAGGATAAGCGTATATATATGTTTAACAATTACATATATATTGTGTTTATCTATTTAGCTGTTAACTTTCCTTTAAGGCACTAATGATATTCACAATGCTATTCATTCTATATTACCGGCACAAGAACAAGTAAACATATCTCAAATTCCATAAGACATCAAGCCCATCCTGCATAATCCATAGCATGAAGTCACCCTTCCTATAATGATACGAAGCAGGAACACTCTCTTGCTCATGTTACTTGCCAAATAGAAAAGCAAAGGTATTCAGATATTGGAGGAAGGGCCCAAACATCCTGCTTTGTTTTGACCCGTGACAATGCTGATTAAGTGGCCAAGAATGTGGGCTGCAGGGCTGTCACCTGATCTTTTGGGTCAGTAGCAGATAATATCACTCTCACAGCTTAAAGCTATTTTTGCGCTATAAAGTAGTCAGACAAGAATGATTTTTCACTAGCCCACTCCATCTTGTTCTAAAGCTCAGACAGGCAAAACTTCATGAGTTCACGTCAATGACACCACTGTTAAATATGATGAAAAAGTAATTTTCTTCACAGGACAGGCACATTTTCTTAGTTAAGTACAGCTAATTAGCGAAAGTAAGATGTGCTTTGTTAGAAGAAAGACAGACAGTGATTCCAATTCTGTTTTCATCAAAGCCGCTTCTCTGCTACAGTGAATTTTAGAGCCAATCATAGCCAGGAGGACCTCTCGAAAAATCACATTGTCTCTGTAGGTTGAGGGAGAATATGCCGAACTTGAAAGGGTTTTTTCCATTTGTTACTATTTCTTCCTAAACACAGAGCAACATCTTCTCCTTTGCCAGTGTTCGCTTGTCTTTAGGTAGCTTATCTTCTAACCCAGATTTTGACTGATACTCTTAACCTTTTCAATGCTGATTTTTTGTCAAAAGCTTCAAAAAGAAAAAAAGTGTGCTTATCTGTGTGACAAGATTTATTGATTGCATTATACTCAATTATATTCTGTTTCATAATGTTTAATGTATCTATATCCATGGATGCTGTAAAGGTTTCATTTGTTACTGCAGAGCGAGTTCAGTGATAAATATAGTCTTCTGAATAAATCTTCTAGTGTTTATTCAAAAAGTCAGGTGTGCCTTTTTTTTTTTTTTGAGAGGTAGGGTGAGGACATAGTAGTGTCCTTAAAAGATCATGTCCATCCCATACCCAATCTTTCCCTGCCTCCAAAGAACAATAGGGAACTCCTTGGAATCTAAGGTCAATCTAAACCAGCTGCAAAAGTTGTTGCATACAAAATGTTCCATCTTCAGTAGAGGCTCATCATCTTTCCTGCTTATTGCTGCCGGGGCTTGCTGGCACTGGAATTGATCCCTGATCATTCATTTGGCACTGAGATGCGCTAATCACAACTGTGGCTGCTCCCTATTAGATATCGTCATGTGTAATATGACTGCCTGCTTTTTTTTTTTATTTGGTACTGCTAATGATCTGTGCAAGCAACGATAACTGATCCGTTTTGTACCAAGGACACCTTGCCTTATTCACTCGATCACTCTGAAGTTTGGTGGTAATAAAAAACCAAAGTCCTTTTTGTTTCCAACCATTAAAAACCAACATTTTTTATGAAAGTTGAGGAAATTCTACATGGCCACTCCTGGCCTTGATAATTAAACCACAGCTGGGACTTGAGAGAGAAAACACATTCAGATCTTCACAAAAAAAGTACATTAGAGACTAGAGAGAACCAATCTTTAACCAGAAATTGTTGAAATAGAAGTGAGAAAAAGGTCTGAAGTATCCAAGGAAAACAGTGGGGGACCTTTAGGATCTGAATGTCAGGAGGGGAGCAACAAGTGGCACTGTACAGAGATGGTTACTGCTAGTTCAAGCCCAAGAACAAATAGCTGCATTGTGGAAGAGTATCTATTTCATAAACTCACACTTTGCTATAATAAGATGGATAGGACAGAGTGCAGCCTAGGCAGGTAGAAGCTTGTAAACTCACAAAAACTGTAACTCTATAGGCAATGATGTCTTTTTTGCTGGAAGCAAAGTTTTTGATTTCATGATCAACATAGTCTCCTTCTACCCACACATGTGATTTGTATGGACAAGGAAGAACACGTACCTCATACCAGGTTGTGTTTGATGCATTTTGATGTCTGCAAGCCAAATCCTGTCTCCTCTTCCAATTGCCAGCATTTTATTAGAAATCTGTTGTGTTTAACAATCTACAAAGACTTAAAATCAATGTGGCTCTTAACTGTACTCTTAGAAATATTTTATCACTATATCATATATGTGAGAAACGGGCCTCTTCAAACTTGAACTTTCTGTCAGGGAACAGAAAGGGTCAGCTGCTCCCAAAGGGATGGGGAACCAGGAGCTGACTGCAGTAACACCTCCCAGCAGGAGAGGAGCCAGGGCTCTGGTCCACCAGCCCCAGCAAGGTAAGTAGGTCAGGCCGGGAGAGCACAGCCAGATTCAATTAAGGCTCCAGATCATCAGGCAAGTTCACAGTGATGAGGCAGGCCTGAGATGAAGCCAGGAAGACAATCTACAGGTGTCAGGATTAGGATCATGTTCGGTGATCACCAAGCAGGTCCACAGTGATAAGGCAGGTCCAAGATCAAGCCCAGAAATCAACCCACAGATTGGGGCCTGGGGCAACAGACACAGGGAGACCAGTGTTCCTACAGCATAGCTCCAGCAGAGACTGAAGCCCCCAGGGGGAGCTGAAGTGGGGCTCCTGGGAGGACTGGGCAGAAAGTGTGGGTGGAGGCCCCAGGTGAGGCTGATTAGAGTCATTAAGGCTCATCAGTGCACTCAGAGCCATTTCGCTTTCCACCTTTGCATCTTCAAATATATTATGTGGCTTTTAATATTTTTTTCTAGCTTTCCATACTTGTAAAGGAAAGTATCTTCACTTTTTTTGTCTTTTACTACTTGTTCTTAGCTTCTCCCAAAATGTGTATGTCCTTAGCTGTGTCTCTGTCAACATTATCAGGAGGTGCATAGAGGAGAGGAGAGCAAAATAGTTCAAATACCTAATACCGTTAAACAAACACCTACTTATGCCAACTGAGCGTGTATAACCTTCAGATTTGTGTATGGCTGAATAGGATTGGTCAGGAGCAGAAAGAAACAGAAACACAGGATTGATCAAATGCAAATACGTGCAAATATTCATATATTCAGTCTTCAAAGTCTCTACAAATACAGACTGTAATATCATCTTTGTCACTCGTTGCTTTGATCTTGTCATTCATCTGGGTTAACATCCTTTTCTATTACAAATTTAGGCTTAATTTCATTGTCTTCAAAGTTCTGTACTGTTCTACCTCTCCCTACTCATTTGAACTTCAAGTTGCTTTTCTTTCTATTCAGTGCTTCTGTAATCAACCATGTCAAGGAATGAGACCAGAAGAATCAAAATTTTGGAGATAAGCACTGTGAAGTAAGCTAACTTCTCGGTCTTCCAAGACAAAGTAATTGTTCCAAAATAAATTAACATTTGTTACATAATAGAAGGAACACACACTGAGTTATACCAGCAGAGTTACAGCATTATATTTTTTCTGCTAAAAATATTCTGGTCCCTCTCTCTCCATAGATAAACCCTTCTCCAGAGTGGGTTTCTCTGCAGGCTCCTATCGTTCCCTTTAGCAGTAATCCCTAGAAATACTTGACAAAAGTTTGTTTTTCCAATGTCTTCATAGAAGGCAGAGGACTGAAGCAGACAACTGGAATAGTAATGTCTGACGCCATCAGCGCTAACTAACACTGACTGATCACATCTGCGAGAGCCCTTCAGATGGTGTCTCCAGTTAGGAGAACATATTTCTGACATCTTGGGTTCATTCCGACAAAAATGCGCAGAAGCAAAGGCTAACTGAAAAGCCATATTCAATATAAGGTTAGTTTTCTTTCTGCCTGTAGACTTCTCTTGAGTTTGATCACTCACATACATTTTTCTTCAATAGCTGTGAATTAGCATCAGATAATAGTAGCTGTGCCTTGGCATAAGATTAAGTTTTTCCAAAAGTTCATTTACAGCTAATTAGGAGTTTGTGAAACAGAAGGAGTGAGGTATGCAGCCTCTTTGTTTCTCCCCATGGGTCTTAAAAACAGACATTGATAGATAGAATTAGAGTTCCTTCTACCTCTTCATTACGAACTCTTACTTAGCTATGTAGCATTCTTGTTGTCAGCAGCACCTCTGGACAACTTTGATGCAATTGTCGTATGAGATGCACAAGATGTTACTAAATTGGATCCTATTGGACCAAGAAGTTAAGATTTTTTTTCCTACAGTTGTAGTTGAATGGAAGGAAGTGCACTTTATATCTTGTACTTGTCTTTCAACAAAAAAATTGATTTTTTTTCCCCGTGAAGTCTGCTTTAACAACAATTTATACTGTTGCAAAACACTGTGATACCATCTCATCAGAGGCAATTCTGAGCAGGCAGACACAGTAGTCAGTGATGCAGAATCCATCAAAGAGGCAGTGTATGAGCATAGATGTAAGTATGACCTCTCACACCGCCACCTGTGCTGACTGCAGGTTTTTACCTTAATATGTTAAAAAGTTGTTGATAGGTAAATTATATGTTATAATGATGACAACTCTAAATTATGCAGTTTGTGTTATTAATTTGTAGAATTTATTTCATATTTGTTTATTTGGAAGTATTTGAGTCTTTTTTTGAAAAATGGTAATAGTGGGTCAGGGAAGGTACTACAAAGTCGAAAGGTTCACATGTAAAATCTACTTCTCTTATGTAGTATTTTTTTCTGATTCTTTATTTTCTTTTTTTTAATATTTCTGCTTTTTTAGAGAGGAGGCGAATATACTTTGATATACTTATGATTGAATTTTTGTTGGTGTTCGCTTGTGCAGAATGATGAAGAGGCGTGAAAGTTAAATGTGCTTCATACCATCATTTTTTCCTCTTGATTGCTTTCATACCAACAGCAGATGTCCAGTGAAGGGACACAAATATTTCCCTTTAGCAAGTCATTCCACTGAAAATAATGGGAGCTTATTTAAATAGTGTGGCCCTGAGGAGACAAAGTGGGGAGCAAGCACAGGAGAGAATAAGAGCAGAAATGTACTCAGTCAAAGAATGACTTTATTTGCATGCAGTGAAATTTTTTAGCAAGTTACATGTAACAAATTAGTAGGAATTCAACTACCCATTGATTTGTCAAAGGCATTGGGAATGATAACTTGAAATTTGTTGTGGCCATGAATGCTATTGATTCTCCTGCTCTGTGCATTATTGTGCTAAAAAATCAATTATTTAGTAATTGATTTTATACTAACTGTTAAATTATTTTATTAAGTCTAAATTAAGAATTATGATGGATACAAATGGATGTGCTAAAACATAATGCTGAAATGGATTCCTCTCACAAGTTTAAATAACCATTCTGATGAGACAAGAATGATTACCAAAATAAAAGCATGATAAATAAAAGTCAGGAAGGCTTTGCAGATGTGGTGAATCATTACATATTACTTTGCTTTTTAGAATGAGTGCTGATCCTGCTGTTGCTTATTGTGCAGAACTTCGATTAAAGTTAATGGGAATTCTATGCACAGGAAAGCTGCAGTGTAGTAGATTTGGGGGTTTTACCCTCGGACCAGTATTAATGGGAATTACAGGTGTATTTTGGGGCAAAACCGCTACCTATATATAAAAAAAAAAAGTCTAGCCACATTTGAAGGGCTATGTAGTAGTATTAGTTACAGCTCTCAAAAAGATGAATCTCTGTGGCAAAAGAGGCAATGTTGTTTTCCCCTTCTTCTATGCAGTGATCAGATGCGAGCATTGCTGAGGGAAATTTTCTCATGTTGAGGAACTGACCAGTCATTGTCTGAAGTTCTAAACTAAGGGTATGTTGTTTCCAGAGAGACAGATGCTAAATCAGAGGCAATAAGTTTTCATCACAAATCCTTATTTTTATTACAGTACAAACAAAGAAAATATATTAAAAGGATACTACTAAAAATCAAGCACCAGCAAGTTATAAAACACCTAGATTAAAATACTTCTATAACTTCAGGGCTATACCTCTGCCAGATTTAAAGGTTCAGGTACAAACAATGGATTGAAAGCTCTTCAGAATATAATTGAATGAATTATGTACGACAACCTTTGAGGTCACAAGCATTGCAGATATGAGTTAAAAGTTTCCTAGATTAGAATTTCTCCCTTCTGAGCACCAAACACTTTAGAATAATCCATATCATAACTGGAAGTAACCGCTTCTGTCTACCTCTTGTCTACAAAGTCTCTGAAATGCCTCAAAACCAGGTATACGCAGTTTCTGGAACAGAGTAACTGGGGAAAAACTCAAAGGGAGAAATCAAAATATTTTTGCTTTTTCATGGTCACACTAGTAGAAGAACAAGCCTGCCGTGCCCGATTTGTCTGCCTTCACACTTTCACCAGTGGTACTGTTCCTATTTGATCAAGTCCTGTTCCCAGTGAAATCAGTAGTGACAGCACAGCCCCCTCAGCACTTGTGCTGGGTTTTGGGATACTAAGCACCATCCTAACCTTGTGACAGCTCCCCAGTGTCCATACTGATTTTGCTATGCAGCTTTGCAGAGATGAGGCAAAGATGGAGGTGAAAGGCCAGGCTGAGGCCTATTTGGTCTCTTCATATGGAGGAGAACATGCAGGGCTCCTGAACCCCATGAGTTCACCATCATGACTTACGAGAGCTACCACATTTTGGTGACTAAGAAGCTACTTGAAGCAGATGACCAACATGCTCTGGCTGAACAATGTCAAGACTAGAATAAGGAGCAATATGCTGCCCAGATATGCACACAAAAAGGCATAGTTCTGTGCTCCACCCACTCCCCAAACCGTGGATATCCACCAATGGATGATGGTGGCAGTATTCATTCAAAGCATCTTTGTGTCATAGTTCACTGTCAGAAGGCCATGTTTTTTTGTTGATGCCTTCCTTAGAACACCTTTATTTCAGTCTCTGTCTCTGTCATATCATTCTGCATTCCCTCCTTACATTGGGTGTCATTAGGGTGACAGAGCACTGGCACAGGCTGCCCAGGGAGGTTGTGGAGTCCCCTTCTCTGGAGATTTTCAAGACCTGCCTGGATGCAGTCCTGAGTAATGTGTTCTAGGCAATCCTGCTTTGGCAGGGGAGTTGGACTAGAAGATCTCTAGAGGTCCCTTCCAACTCTGAAAATTCCGTGATTCCGTGATTGTCTATCCTACCCTGTGAAAACAGTAGTCCAAGCTGTCTGTTGCCACAATTCCAGGAAATATGCTGGTTAATGCAGTAGGTCCCTGACTGCTCTACTGAAATATTGTTCTATTCCCTATTTTGATAAACATCCGTTAGTCCTAGATTTTTATTCCCATCAAGTTTGAAAAGAGGAAGAAACCCTCTCTACTGACTAGTATCTGTTGTCTCCCATCTAGAGAAAATGCGTTTTCTAACATGTCACTTGGAGAAAGTCACAGTGTGTGGCTTTTCATGAGTGCCTTTTACCTACAGTTTTATGAGAGATATTTCTCCTTTGATCCCTCTCAAGTGTCTCCCAGGATAAATGTCCCTAGGACAGTATCTCCTAGAATGAATGACACCAGTCCTCACCCTTTGGGCACTTCACAACTCCATCTCATCCAATTGGTTCCCAGTGGTGCTCACTCTGAACTTGCTGCAGATGTGAAGGAAATCCCTGCAAAAATACAAAGCAAACACTGGGCACAAATCTGGAAATGTCTGTGTTATGGCAGATGCTGCAGCATGCCTGGAAGACCTGTATGAGGTGACCCTGTATGGCAAGAGGGTGCTTGAGAAAAAGAAGCCATAAATCTTCCATATGGACTGACAGAAATGCATCATTTCCAAAAAAAGAAACCACTAGGCTTTCTTATATCATCATAGCTTTGTATTTTTGCACACTAGCTTTAAAATGCAAGGAAATAGCGCTGGGGATTTGCACTGGTCTGCTTTTGGTAGAAAGAGGATTGAGAAGAAGGGATAGACAAGAGGACAGCAGTGGAGACTGCCTTGGACCACTGGTCCGCAGATAAGGCTGGCTGGAAGCATCGTGGGCTTCAGTGCAAGAGATCACATGGCAGACTCACAAGGCAAATGTCTGGTGACCCCAAACTCTGTTATTCTCTTGCTACTTTGAGCAGAAAACATATTTGTAAAAGGTGATTTCCAGCAATGGTCAGGGTCAAAGTGAAGGAGTCTGGATGGTAGCTAGTGTGATGGTTCAGGTCAGGACTGTTGGGCTCCCCTGTCAGCAACTCCTGTACCTTCTTATCTCTGCTTTCTTTTGTCTTGCTTCAGCCTCAGAGTTGTGCAGCTGAATCTCTGAAGATACCATGCTACGGTCTATTTGGGCTGGTTTAGAATTAGGAGTCCCCAAAAGAAATTCACTGGGTCTTGTTTTCCATCCTTCAGCAACATCCATGAGGGTCTGTAGAAGAGGTTCACCAAAAGAATTCTTCTCTTACTCATTTGTATCTGATGGAAAGCAAGGTATGGCTAAAGGCACGCCCCTAACTAGTCTGACAAAGAGTAGGTCCTCTGCCTGGCAGCACTGAGGCTGCTGGTGGCTCTGTGTAATG
Source organism: Anarhynchus alexandrinus (assembly GCA_008711295.1). Classification (NCBI taxonomy): domain Eukaryota; kingdom Metazoa; phylum Chordata; class Aves; order Charadriiformes; family Charadriidae; genus Anarhynchus; species Anarhynchus alexandrinus. Next base: position 1,566,004 of record VUYV01000203.1, on the reverse strand, counting down.
ATACAAAGACAGGTTGTGTAAACCTTGACCTAAGGAGGATGTCTGGGGAGACTCAGATCAATACAGAGTGGGAAGTGTTCCTGCAGCTGCAGCAGAGTTGATTTGTGGTATCATGGATTATGCTTTCTGTTAGCTGGGATGATCTGGAAGCTTTTTGCATTATTCTCTCACCAGTTTGGAGAATAATAGTCTGAAAATGGTTTGTGAAGTGGTCTGTACAGTGCATTTGGCCTTAAGGCTGTCTCTGAAGATGCTCTTACAAGATAGCACAGTGGTAGCTGTTAAAGATACAAAAATGAAATAGCTGGTTTTATTCTTTTCTTTTTCTAGGTCTAGTTTTGAACTTTGTGTGTTTGGTTCTGCTAACAGTCACTAAGTGCACCGGTAAAATAATAATAATTTTTATTTAAAATGACATCTGACAGGAACTGGGAGGGATTGAAATCGTAAAGATGAATGACTTCTTAAATTAATCTAACTTCCATAGGCATGTCAATATTTTTGTTAATATTAAAAATAGTGATTGCACAAGAAGATAATGTAAACAATGTTACAGTTCTGTAATGCTCATAATACCTGGCACATGATTAGGTTAGAAAGCTGTAACTCTGCACATTGCAAAAAAGAAAGAACCAAGAATTACATATAATTCCTCCTGTCATAACTTAATACTATTTTTGCCCACTTAAGGTTACTTTCTCCAAAACCAATGCTTAAATCTTCAGTCACCCTAAATTATATTTTGACCTTTATAAATACCATTTTGACATAAATGTGCTACAGCTTCTTTAATCTGTTGGAGCTCACATGGCCACAAGACTTTCCTCACTAATAGCAGAACACCAGCTATATTAGCTATATCTGTCTTAGATAAATGTAAGTGAAAATGTCCCTCACATTCACGGAACATTTTAGGTTTTACTGAGAACCAAACATTTCTGGGCTGCTCCTGATGCCCTTGAGAACAATTTGTCTCATTTTTCTTAATTCTCCTCTGTGATTCAGTTTCTATGACGAGACTAGGAAAAATACAAAAGGCAGGGGAAGGAAAGGAGCGGAAGGGGAGCAAAGAAACAAAGAAAGGAAAGGTGCAGTTAAGAAACAAACCAGCATGTAACAGAAGCACTAATGAAGTGGGAAGGCATGAAGGGGGAGAGGAATCAGAGGACCGGAATAAAATGACCCAGAAAATGATGAAACGATTGTGACTGACACAGAAAAGTGGAACTTACCAGTAGCTAATATGAAAAGGATATTTGGAATAAGAATGGTCCACTTGTATTTCATGGTCCTTTCTGTCCAGCCCATTTGAAAAAAAATTCTGGAGGAGAGCACTCTACCAGACACAAATGAAAGAGTCCTGATTATGTATATATATGTTATGTGATTGCTGATCTCAATTGGTGACATTTGTCTTTATGAATTCACTGAGTTCTTTAGGTGGGAGAAATCAGAAAACATATCAGTGGCATTCTCTTGGCTCTGCTCAGAGTGAAATGAAATGTCAGTGTCATCATAAAGATGAGGTTTCATGTGTAATATATGTGTAGTATTGGTTTTATGATGAATTACAGTCTATAAAATGCAAACTAAAAGAAATTAATGTTATGGATATTACTCATACACCAATAAAAGAGTTTGCAGAAGACTGATCCAATATTAAAAGCGGAGTTTGCATGCATAGAATCTTAGAATGTTTTAGAATGCTGCAGATTGTGGGAAAAGGGTGGTTTTTTTCAGATGTTGCAATGAGGTTAATTGTAACTTTATCAAATTAAGAGGCCTGTTTTGTACTATACACTGAAGGGATTCTCAGTAGCTGGCTTGCTTGAAAAAGACATTTAATGCTTCTCTGGAAAAAAAAAGTACCAAGAACCACCAATTCTGACTAATAACTTTGGTTGACACAGGACTCCGGTTCACCCTCAAGGACCAGCTTTGGACAGATTTAAGTGGGAGAATGATGGATTAGTGTGGGTGGTGATGTGTTCATCATGATTGAACAGAGAGAGGTCAGAGTGGGATTCAGCTGTGCAGAAGAGAGTAGGACATTGTTGCATAAGGAGAGCTCGGGGAGGAAAGAAGAGACTGATCAGCCTCAGTTGCTGACAAAAAATAAAAAAAGGCAGATTTAGAGAAGAGATCAGTTGAGATTAGGAGAAATTGTGCCAAAGCACCTGTAGATGTCGAGAGTCTTGCAAGTTAAACTCAAAGGCATTCCTTTCCTGAACTTGAATTCGAGTTTTTTCTGGCACGTGGCTTCTGAAGGGTACAAACTTGATATGCAAACCACTCTGTCACAGTGCATGACTGGAGGGCTTGGGAATGTGCAGATGCTGCATGCTGGGGGACTATCACTTTTTTTTTTTTTTTTAAATGATGCTAGACTGCTAGACAAGAAATCTCAAGTTCAAGAGTGTTAGTTTCAAACTAGAAACTTGAGAAACTATGAGGACTCAAAGCACAGGCACTTTGCCTGAAAGCATGTGGAAGAGAGCAAATTACTCTATTTGCACCAGTTTAATGGATAATGAGGTTAATTTGTAACTGGATAACTTACCCCATATTCCTGTGTACCTTGCTGCTGTGTATGTGCTTATGTACAGCTACAGAAAACAAGCATATTTATATGGGAATGATTAAAACAGAAACATGTATACATGACCTGCATGGACATTCTTGGCAAGATCATTTGCTCTGAAGATTGTATTCCTGCTGGTAGAATGCAGATCTGATTTCATTTAAACAAACCTTTCACTGCTTTTTAATAACAAATGCGAAACAACACTATACATTAAGTATATGGCTAAGATGTCACACATGCTGAGAGAAAATTGTTGTCAAAGCAAATGAACATTTGAATGATACAATGATAAGAATAATGTAATTAAATTCATTTTCATACTACTGATTTTATCACCCCATTTTCCACACTGTTCCTTCTAGCCATATGCTTTGTTTCCATCCAAATCAGCTCATTAAGGAACAGTGACTAACATTTGTTACAGACAATGCTGAAGATCAGGTCCCGGGATTGTTGGAATAAGGTTTCATTCAACTGAAGAAGTAGGGACATAGTAAGAAAGAAGAGAGAGAGAAGCTGATATGAAACGGAAAAGCCCATGAACATAGCTGGGTAAAGAACTGGGGGCCTGAGGAGACAGATGATCAAAAGGATTTGGAAAAAAATTAAAGTAAAGGAAAATGAAAAAGACACAAACAAGGATTAAAGGGAAAGAAGGAAAAAGGATAAGAAGGGGGAGAATGAAAAGGAGCCTGTTAATGGTAGCTGGAGATAAAAGGGGAGAGGGAGGATAAGGCGTAAAATGAGACAGAATTTAATTATGCATACTTTTTTTAAATGGCCATCTAGCCTCGAGCCCCGTGGGCCAAGCATCTGTTGCAGTTCGGTTGGTGGAACGAGTCCATTGTGTATCACAGCTAAAATCTTTAGCAATGGTGGTATACCGAAAAGAGTGCAAGGTTTTTAGAGAGGGGCTAGGCAGGATGTGATGTTGGGGATCGAGCTGCTAGACGAGCAGGGACTGCCAGCAGCACGACTCATCCCCGGGACCCGGCTGGCAGGGTGTCACATGCACTCCTCTGCCAGTGTGAAAGTGGCACTTGTGAAACTGAGGGCTCCTTTATTCTTCCAGATCTTGGAGACACGCGTTGGACTATTTGCTTATTAGGGCCCATGGGGCTGAGGTAGTTGGTCCATTTGAATATATGCTAAAGCTCTGAGTACCTCACGCACTCTGCCAAACTGTCTTGACTGCTGCAGCCCTTCCTCCCATGTCTCTGCCTCCAACTGCACCCTTTGGCATCTGCTATGCTTTTGGCAGCATGGTTCCTTCTCCTCCCTCCAAATTAGGCATTAAGAGGGGAACCAAGGAGTCCATCTCTGGTCAGAACCAGGCTGGTTTTTGCAAGAGTTAGCTATTATTGTGCAGCATATTTACATAATCAAAGGAGCAGGACAAGAGTTAGGATTAAGCCCTTTGCTGTTTGGCACTTTTAGGGTTGATGTCTTGGTGTTATATTTAACCTATCAACAAACAAAGGGTTTTCTAATGTCTGTGTTAAAACTTACATTCCAAATTTGGGAAGTCCTAAAAATCACAGATGAAACCTTCAGCTCCATCCTTAGATGTAGAGATCTGTCTTTGTCCTCTTGATGCGGTATGCTGGCACTTGAAAGGAGCTTCACACATTCCTTTAGGAATGGCTGGTCAGGGAGGGAACCACCACCATGCTAAGACAGGACTGACCTCTCCAACTGAGGCCTTTTCTGGGAACAAACCTCAAAAGAGCCTCTGTGAGGTGCACCTTCTTTTTGTCCCAAATATTCGCAGGTCAGAGACTAAAAATAGTTTATTTTCTCTGGTTCTGCTCTCTCAGAGACAAAACACCATTGTCAGAAATGTTAAAAGGATTGCTCTAGAGTCATGATGACTCACAGCATTGAACCACTCTTCATGATAGGGATAATAAGATTTTACATTTTGAGGCCTGTTTTCCAGTTCAATCAACATCAACAGTCTTTGGATCTATTTTTCTTTTAATATCTCTGTTACTGTTACAGTACATTATTTTTTTGATAGTATGCGGGGATCTTGGTGTCTAGTGCTACCATCTAAATAACACGCGTAGGAATGTGCAATACATTTCGCCTCTCCAGGTGTGTATAATTTATAATAGGACTAAGCCTGCTAAACAGAGAGGTCATGGCATGCCCTGGCCTCTTGGGCCCTCAGCAGCAAACCAGGCTGCAATGTAACGCCGTTTCTGCCCGCACAAGCTTTCCTTATTTTGAAAAGAAAAGTGGATGATTATGGCCTGGACTCGCACGACAGTACAGGGTGATGCACACGCTGATGAGACCAACAGTTTAGACGTAACCAGAAAGACCAATTTCCATCTTTTTCTCCAGAAGGTCACTTTGCGTAAGACTATATTAACTTCCTTTAAGGCTACAGGGCTACAGCTTTAAGGCTATATTAGCTTTGCTTTTTCATTAGCTTTCTTTCCCCCTTGCCCTGTCACCTCATTTTTCTCTCTCCTTTCTTCACTTCTTGTAGCTGTGATTCTGTCTCCTCTAAGAAAAGGGTTCTAATAACATGCCACCATTTCCTAAATGAGCTCAACCCCGTTTGGCTTAGAACCCAAGTGCCAGCAGGCCACTGCTGACATTTTTAACACTATTTCAGATTCATCTCCTCTGAACCTCTTCCGAACACCCTTGCAAGGTGGAAGTTTAAAAGGTCACCTAAGTCTTGATGCTAATGGGATATTCACATTCAGTTAGTACACAGTGTGTATGTTACTACCCATTACACAGCACGTTGGTCGTGGTTTGGAACTAAGAGAAAATCACAGCAAAATGACGGAAGTTACCTATTGTCCTGAACATTGAGAGATCTATAATACACTTTTGTGGAGGTATTGTCATTTACCCAAGTCTATATACCTAGTATTCTCTTACATAGATATGTAATTATAGCATCTGACTTGGCACGTGCCTTTTTTGATGTATATTTTGGAAAAATAAGTGTATCACTGCAGGTGGGGGAAAATCCAGTTTAACCACTGAAAAGCCAGGTTGAGCTCTTGCCACTATTGCAAAAATAATTAGCAGCTGAATTTGTTCGTGTCCTGCTACCAAGAGGAAAACTAATAAAGGAATGATCATAGGATATATAATATGCCAGTTAGATGTCTACATTTAAGAAAGTCAGCATCTAAAGCACTTTTATGGACATTATGGCTATTACACCAATCTGTTCTCTGTTTCACTTTCTTTTAAAATAACATGAAGAAAAGACAAAGAAAGAGGACACAGAATGTTGACTTGCTCTTGGAGCCATGTCTAATCTTTGGATTTAAACACAACCTCTCAAGGGACTTCAAAGAAAGCTTTACACAGTCATCTAAAGAAACAATTAAATTGAGCCACAAAAAGGGAATCCTCACATCTGGAATTCCTGTATTTATCAGTATCTCATCTTCAGACATTGTGTGGAGCAAGGATTGGAACACAAATTCGCTTTAGGGTAAAAGAATACCCTAACAACTAGCCTACCAAGTCATCCCTTTAATTTTCTTTCTGTTTTTGTTTTGTTTTGTTTTGTGTTGTTTTTTCATTCTTTTGGGTTTGTTTGGGTTTTTTTTTTTTTTTCCTAATGCATATTTCAGTTTTCCAGGCAAAAAGAAACAATTCTACCAGAAGGAATTAGGGAGTTTGCTTTTATTCCAGAAAATGTTGAAAGTAGACATTTCAACAATTTATTAATTTTCCCCCCAAAACAATGTCTGTTTTATAAACCATTTTAAGTAAAAACTGTTTTGGTGTTTGATTCTTTCCAACAGCTTCCTTACTTGTAAAATCAGCATGGCTACATCGTTGTATTTTTAAGATCATAAACACACATTGTTCTTCCTCAAGGAGCAGAGTAGAAAATTATTCTTTCTCATTCAGTCATTAAAATAATGTTCAAAATGACTCACGCATTTAAAATTCAGATTTCTGGGGGTTTATATTTATTTTGTAGGAAGTGGAAAACAAGCCTTAATAGACATACAAAATGTGACAAAAGAGTTCAGACCTGTCACTGAATCATTTTATGGTGAGAGAAAATGGTAAAAATGTTATATGGTAAAGAAATAAATCCCTATTGTGGAAAGAAAATGTAGGGTGTCTTGTCCCCCAAAATGTACAGCTGGCACTTATTCCAAAGGCATATACAGAGGCAAGCACTTTCAGTGATCTGTGTTGCCACCATTCTGTGGTAAGCAAACACGAAGGAGGAAATCATGGGCTATTCAGAGCCTGTGAGAGCTTGCCTGGAAGTTGATCTCGCTAATGTGTTTCAGAGGAGAATTAAGGCAACATCTGCATTCCCAGATATGGTAAAATAATTAAAAAGCTGTTTGAGTTTTATTCTGCTGCTTTTAAAACCATGCCGCGTCGTGAATGGAATAGAACATTGGAGAAATATATTTATTCTTTTTATCTAAGCTATTTTTAGTATAGAAGATGGAGTTACATCTTTGTTCTCCTCCTAACATCTCAGGGTTACCGTAGCCTCTTCTGGCAGCTGCTAGCTTAGCTGGCTTCTGCCCCAGCCATCGTGGAAGGAGTGGAAGCAAGGCTGCTATCAGTCAGGAAGGCGTGTGCAAAGGTTAGTCTGGGCCTCTGTGTATTAAATGATAACAAGGAAATTGTTTCCCTTCAAATTATTAAGACTGATTCTGCACTCACTGTGACCCAATTTTCTCAAAAATTATGGCATTGGTGTAGGGGAGGAGAATAAATGTAGAGCTATGTCTATTCAGAAGTTACCCTGAACATTAGAAGATGTTTTGCATTCCCAAGTTCTGCAAATTCTCTTCGCAATATCAATAAGAAAGGCAACCTTTGATATACTTTTTCAACAGAATACTATTTGCAGTTAGATTAAAAAAAAAATTCTTCTGGTGAATTATGAATGCCAGCTATCTGCTCAATACGTGGACCATTTTGGCAGCTGGATGTAAATTAACTGGACTGCTTCATGTGTCTTTGCTGACTCAGTTGTGAAACATGCCAAATTTCAGTAACAGGTAGCCAAATAGTTCATCTGATTTTTCCATTCTTTTCATAATTAGGAAAAAATCCTCCCTTCTATGTAGTGGCAATCTGCTTAAAAAATGGAAACGATGAAGTTAGATAGAAGGTATTTAGTCATAACTGCAAAGTAACAATAAAAAAAACAATTGCACAGAGCAATTGCTTTGCAAAATTGATGTAACTGTACACATTTAAAATTGTACACAACTTTTATATAGTAAATCATTTAGCAAGTTGTTTCATTTACTGCATCCAGCCTCCTACCCAAGTCTCTCCTTGTTCCCAGATAAGCTTTCAAGAATAATAAATACCCCCTTAAGGGGATATGCTTTAAAGCAAATAACCACTGCCAAATAATTTATCACGTGTAACCACTGGTCTCCATTCTTAATTACTAGCGTTTCATTCTACTGCTCGTTTAACAGAAGTTAAGCATAATGCCTGTTCTCTGTATATTCTTTTTTTCAAGAGCTTCTTTTCATCATGCATTCAGAGTTTGAACCAGACTGTCCCTTTTTTTGTGAAGAAAAGCATTTCTGTGGGACTTTGCCTATGGGACCCTGTGGCAGAGAGAATCCTATTTAATTCTTGGCATGCGACATATAAAAGAAGTTCTTGTTTGATTCAGGTTCAATAAACAATAGTTGGTACTTATTTGCATAGGGTAAGCTCTGTGCTTAAGTTCTGGATAGTTCAGGTTTTGCCTGCTGTTCAATATTTATTGCACTATCTTACTTATTTCTTTATTTAATGCAGCAATATTTGGATGCTGCTTTTTCTGGGAACTGAAACAGAATGAATAGTCTGACTCCTTGTGGTTTCACTGAACTTTTTTCAAGGTCATAACTATTTACTAAGGCATAACTGGCTGCAAGAACCAAGTTACCAAGAATTTATGCACTTTTTTAAATGGTTTGGCTCTAAAAAAGAGAGAGGAAAAAACCCATCCATTTTCACTATGTTAATGGGAATCTAGTTTATTTCATTAAGAATACTGAAGAACCAAAAGATGATATTCTGCTCTCATCAAACAGATAACAATTCCTCTGACATAACGGACTTGCGTAAGCAAATGTCTTCCAGCTTTTGGTGTTTATTAGGAAGGACTCTTTAAACAGAACTGATCATTTTAAACAGTATAATAAATCAGCTTTGATTACACAGAACTATGAGATCTGCTTCTTTACTTGCAGTTTATTCTCTTAAAGTCAAATCTTCCTCTGGAGTCATGGAATAGAAAATGAACAGGCATGATCCTGACTATTTTCATTGCAGTGATGGGTTTAGCTAGTGTTAACAGCTCTTTAAAACCAACACATGGTGCTGGGAGCTGGACTTTACAGTGATCTGAGCGCTACACGTGGCTTAAGTTGGATACGGTTCCCAAGACAGATCTATATCTGTAGCACCTAGAGAAGAGTCTGACCATCAGCTCATCTAGGTGAAAAGTAAGAGGAAAGAACATCATCTCCTCTGCTTCTGCCTAGGCTACTTGCGTCTTGCCTTGATGTAACTGAGACAGCACTAGTACAGGGAGACAGTGACTGACCCCAGCTACTGGCCCCCAGTACATGACTACAAAACAAGAAGAGCATCGAGAGGTGCCTGTAATGCTTGAGGCCTCTTGGGGCTACTCCTGTCCTGCTACTTCTGATCCCTTGTTCAGTGATCTGAATGTGCGATCTAACTCGCAGAATTAAATGTGTGTTCTGTTTGGGGTTGCAAAAGGGCTATTGAGTACCAGTGAGTCGTTACACGCAGACCTGGACTCCCCAGCTGCCTGGGGACTATACCTGTGCAGGTGTTTTTTTCACCTATTTAGCAGTCTATTTGTGAATACAAATTTTCACAAGTGCAAGGACTAAGCTGTCAAGATCCCAGTATTTTCATCTTTTACAAGGACTGGATAGAAACCTTCTCTTTAACATAAAGGTGGCGACGTAGCCCTCATTCTGAGTGGCTTGCACAGGGAGTAGTAAGACTTGAAATGCTGCCCAGTCTCTGTGGTGGAGCTGTAGATGAGAAGTGCACTTCTCAATCTTGCCCCCAAAGCAGCGAGATCTATAATCAGATAATTAAATGTTTTTGTGAATCAAAACCAGTGTATTTCATTCAAAGTACATTATAAGATAAAGCTATTTGAAAACTGGTTACACCGTAATGAGCATGCTTTATGTTCAAAGCAGAGAGAGCAGGGCTGCATTTCAATGAGCACTGAAGTTAGGTTAATGGCTCGTTTCTCTGAATGTAGATATTTCAAAAAAGAAAGCAGCAGTTTTGTGAGTTTTTTAAGGAAAACCATCTTGGCAATATATTTTTTTCGTACAAATATAGAAAAAGGCAGCAGATGTGCAAAGGAATATATTAGAATTGAAGCAGTAGCATGTTTTTAGTACCTACGGATATATGAATTAATTTTCTTTTCATTTGTTTGTTTCTCTTACTATACCTTTTTTAAGTAGCTTGAGGATATATCTGAAGCGGTTATTCCATATTTCATCATCTATTCTCACCAACAAATTCTATAGCAAATATCGGTTTCTGCAGCTATAATGATTAAATAAGTTCACTGGCTGTGCTCACAAAGAATTGAAACAAATCCAGCATCTGTCCTTTCTTTATCACAATTTACATACTGCAGATACTAATTTCAGGAAAGAAATCATTAAAATATGTTCCCAAGTAAAAGATTAAAAATGTGTAAGAAATTGGATTAAAGTGGCTAAAATATTCCACAGAATTGCAAGGAAAATATGAATTGTGTTTTGTTTTGTTTTCTTAGACTGTAGGGAAGACATTATCCACAAAATCATAAGAAATAGAGCCAATATAACCTAGATTTATTCCTAACAGAAGACTATGTTAGGAAATTACAAGATAATCAAATCTCCGCTATAAACAAATAGGAACATTCTACGCACATTTTTCTAAAGAACCAAGGGGCAATATTGTCAGCGTAAGGTTTTACTGGGAAAATGAAATCAAACCTCTTGAGGACTGGAAGAATTCAATGCTAACTGCTGTGAACAGTGAAAGTTTTCCTTAGAGAGAAAACACCAGTGAAAAATTATGATTAGCTGTTTCCAAATGCAAGTTTGAAAAAATAAATGCAGAAAGCAAAAGGGAGTAGTGTGGTGGTAGAAGGTTTCTTGAATTACTTATTGTCCAATTTTAAAACACTGACAGAAATTGGTAGAGAATTCATATTCAGTATTGCCTACCTCTGTTGTTTATTGCTTATTTTTATAGCTACTTCCTTAAGTAGAGGAATTTATACCCTTCTAGCATTTATAGATTTAGGTTTTCCCATTCCCATTATTCATTCTTTAGAGACTCTGAAAACCCAGCAGGCATCGTGGGCAGTCTCAGCATTGTATCAGCCACAATCGCATGAAGTGTGACTTGAAGTAGGACCTGGAGCCTGGAGCGTGGACAGAGCTTCTTTGTGTCCTATCCGCAAAATAAATATATTTATACCATACAGGTGGCTAACGCAGGCATCACAACTGTTGCCCATTGATCGCAGAGGGGAGTCAGCGCCTGGCAACCTTGACTATTTATTAGGCAGCTTGAAGTGCACATCGCTCTGTTGAACCTCAGTGCCCACAGTAAAGCTATAGGAAAAATATGGCCTCTCCCAGCGTTCCAGGACTGCAGTTCAGATTCCTGTTTCTGATGGCGGAGTCCGTACTCAGAATCGGCAGCAGAGGAGAGAGAATTTATAGTCGATGACCCCGCTATTAATTGATCCAAGCGCAAGTTTGCTGACCTTCAGGCATATACAGATCTTGTCCACTTGCTCTGACTTTTACCCTAGTAGTGACTGTGGAATTCCTGGAGGCAAGATTTTGAGGAAAATTCCTTTGAGTTGGTGTTTATTGACATTTGCTGTGAAATATCACGCAAACGGGGTTTGATAGACACATTTTTATAGATCTTGAATTAAAACAAAATGCCACACTTAAAAATGCAGTATTGTGCTTGCTATCCTATCCTAATAAGCAGAGTTATATATATATTAAATATGCACATTCAGATTTTGGGTTGTGGGCCTGATATGCTATCCAGAATCCTGCCATATTAACTGGTAGGCAACCATACGTGCAGTGTGCTAATTGAGACCTAACTAACTGAGTTGTTCTCTACTTCCTTATTAAAGCAAAACTTTTAGTGAGCCATATCATTGTCTGTCTGAAGTCCATGTGAGTTGTGTGGAACAAGTCTGAGTGGAACTGTGCAGAACAGTATTTAATCTTAAAAAAGGTGTATAAAACATTTGTTGATGTAATACCAATGGTGCATAACTTAATCTAAATGTTTGTATTACATAAGACGTAAAATGCAACATTTACTTTCAGTACATCTTTAAATGGTTTTTCTTGTAACTGATTTTTCTGCACCAATATTAGCTAAACGTAAGCAAAATATTCCTATTTCTTCATGATTTTTATTTACTTTAGAGGAGTACAATGACTGCTAACCATCAACTGCATGTTTATATAAATAAACAGTTTAATAAGAGGATTATATTTTAAAGTGCTTTTCTTCCTTCCTTCTTTCCTTCCTTCCTTCCTTCCTTCCTTCCTTCCTTCCTTTCATTTATTCTCTCTGTGGGGAGCAAGGTCTTTTGCCATTATAAGCTATTCTACAAAGGTATTATCTTTCAATGTCCTCTTCAAGGCATCCAGTAATAAGTTGTAAATTTAGCAGATTTTTAAAATTATTCTTTAATATTTTTTTTTTAGCCTTCACCAGCAACATTCATATTACCACCATTTTTATGGTACAGTTATATGTAAATGCCTAAAAACTGAGGAAGAGGAAAGAAAAAAAAAGATTAATACTATACAAGGTGATATTATATAGGACATATATGTATGATACACCCTCATCACATATTAAAAGATGAGACTTTTCAAGAGAAGCCGAATTTCTACAAACCTACAGAAAAGTTAAGTGATGACTATCCCAAAGAACAAAACTGCAAGTACTTGATTTTTTAATGCTGATACTTCCGTTACTCTCCTACTCAAATCAATCAAAGAAAAATAAGTCAATGATTAAATTTGCAAGATGACAGATTGATCAGTACATTTTTAATATATTACATTTAATAATCACATAATGTCTTTTAAAGCATGCTAAAAATCCCTGATTTCAGTACGTCAGCACTAGTAAAGTACCATAACTCATAGAAACCTTTTCTACATTAGTTTCTCCTGAATTTGTAGAAATTGTGTCCATTTCAAACTTTTGCCTGTCCAAAAATACCTAAAATTATCAAGTTAAATTGTATTTGTTGGATATGTGTTATACTTTTCATATCACTTTAGTAATCTTTTCTTTCCTACTAATCATGGAATCATAGAATGGTTTAGGTCGGAAGGGACCTTGAAGATCACTGAGTTCCAACCCCGCCGGCATGGGCAGGGACACCTCCCGCTAGACCAGGTTGCTCAAAGCCCCATCCAGCCTGGCCTTGAACACCTCCAGGGATGGGGCCTCCACAACTTCTCTGGGCAACCTGTTCCAGTGCCTCACCACCCTCAAAGTGAAAAATGTCTTCCTAATATCTAATCTAAATCTACCTTCTTCCAGTTTGAAGCCATTCCCCTTCGTCCTATCATTACAAGCCCTAGTAAAAATTTCCTCCCCAGCTCTCCTGTAGGCCCCCTTCAGATACTGGAAGGCCGCAATAAGGTCTCCCCAGAGCCTTCTCCTCTCCAGGCTGAACAACTCCAACTCTCTCAGCTTGTCCTTATAGGAGAGGCGCTCCAGTCCTCTGGTCATCTTCATGGCCCTCCTCTGGACCCACTCCAGCAGATCTAATCAGCACTGAATGGTCTAAAGAGGCATTCACACCATCTACTTCATGCAGTACAGAGCATGTTGAGTAGAGCAGTCAAGCCTCTATGTATTAGAGATGTTGCCGGACAGTGATTCAGGTCACCTGCAGCTAAAAAGATACAGTGTGAATCTCTTGCTGGAGGTCTTAAAAATATTCGGACTTAAGTTGTAAATTAGCTGTCTTCCAAAGGGCCTTTTCCATTACCAGCATTCTGTTCACAGTTCAGAAAGGAATTGCCTCAACACCCTCAAGCACAGGTAACAGTGCTGAAAAGTGACAGAACATGCATGGATGAGTAAAGCCAATCCTGTTGGCTGTTGCAGCTGCTGCTGTATACACGTATGCCTGGAAATACTTGTCTTTGTCTCAATCATATTAGCAAATCAAATGTCATTTGAGTGATGTGAGGATTACTTCAAATGCCTCATTTCTATTCAAATGCATAATTTTACACATTAAGATGCTTTTTATCTCTTTCTGTTGTGTTTCTGGTTTGGCTATGCTTGCAAGATCATCCTAAAACAGATAAGATGTAATTTCATATACTTTATAAATTGATTATGAGATCAGATCACAACCTAAAGCTATCAGCAAAATTCTAATGAACCTCCATGAGAAGACATCAGTCTTTAAATATTATGTAAGCTAGTATGAAAAGGCATTGATCTAAGCAGAGATCCCTCTTGGACCTTACTCCTTTGAAAATGCTAAGGCCTTTGTAATCTCAACCATTTGCTTTCCACCCTCCAATGTCCCTTACCTATTTTCTTTTATTTTACTTTATTACCTGTCCTATATTTGAAAAGATCATGACACAATAATCCATCATGTCTAAAGCTGACTACAGGTTTGTGAAAATCCAAATATGTTAAATCTGCTGGCTCTGTCTATACCAACAGTTATTTCATTAAGTACTGTGATTTGTCTGAGATGAGTTACCTTTCACAAATCCACAATGACTCATGCTTATTAAATTGTTCTCTTCCAAACTGAACGAATATTTAAGATAGCCAAAAATAGCATCTCAAAAGTTCTGCTACTATTGGCTCAGGCTTTGACACACTTAAACAGACTGCAAAGTATCTTCCTTCACTAATTTCCAGTTGGGATTTCTTTTTCAGAGTAAGTTATTATTAAGCCTGCATAAAGGTGGCAGAATCTTTCTCATGGATGTTTTTCTTAAGATTTAATATGGTGCTAATCACTACAACTTCTGAAAATGATCCATTTCTGATCTAGGTTACTTTTCTTTCTTTTCAGCTGGTGAGACATTTTTAAGTGCTTATTCATGATGTTTTAAAGGTCTAGCTATCTAAGATGTATTATTTTTCGTTCACAAAGAGAAGGCATTAGAGATACTTTTCTACTTATCTATGAAGGGGAGAGAGAAGCTTTAAAGCACTGGGAAGACTAGCTGTAATAAACTATTTGAAATGCTTTGAAGATTATTTATTTTACCATCTCCCTTGATGAGTACAAAATGTACCTGTTTTTAAAACTACATTTATTTTACCATGACTATCCTAAGCAGTCTTCTTTTTTTTTTCAAAGCTGCTGTTTCTTTGTCTTTTTCAAAAATTTATTTTACTTGTCACACACTTTCTATATGCCTTTCATATGCTGTCCAAGTTAGGGAAAGGTTAGTAATGCTTGTGAAATCAGTGCAAGGATTTTGTCACAGTTGTTTTTTAGGCCTTTTTATACAGGGTTTGCTTCTTCCTCTGCTGTACTCAGTAAGTTAAAGACTCTTATTTAGTGCAGCCAGTTTTATGTAAGCTGTACAAGAATAAGAAGGCAGAGCTGGAGTCGAAAGTGTGCCAGCATATGCTAGTCTCCAAGACAATGAAAATTAATTGCTTATAAAGGAAAGAAGTAATGTCAGAAGAATGAATCAGAGGATCAAGAGAACAAAAGCAAAGAGCAGGATGGTGAGGTGACCACAGTACAAATGAAATCTTAATGATACGAATTCATTTTTGTTTGTCCCAACACGCTGCACTGTTCTAATGATGAATTTGCCAAAAATCTGGAATTGTCTCCAAGTCCCCGGGAAGCATCTCTAATTTGTGCACTGAAATGTAAAAGAGTCAGTCACTGGCACATGTAGAAACCTGAGACTTCCACTTGCAGCGAGTTTCTCATATTTATGAATATATCTTCTAAAAAAACAAAATTTGGTCCATTAATTTCCTTGTCAACGTCACTCAGTAGTTCATTGAATTTGACTGGGATACCCAACAGCAACTCCTGCTTCCTCCTCCCCCAACATTCTCAGGCCATTTTTTCTTGTGCAACTCATTACTATAGAAACAATCTTTCCTAAGGTATTTCAGTTTCAGAGAGCAATGCTATATTAAAGCCATTCTGCTTATAGAACATTTTGTTTCTTATTGAAAATGTCTCAGGTGAAATACTCCATGACAATAAATGTTTTCAAGAAACAATTTTCCCAAACACAAATGAAATGAGCATTTACTGAGCTATGGTGGTATTATCACAGTTTCCACAATAACACCAATGAAGGTCATGTAAACTTTCATATTACCCATTTCATGTTTCATCTAGTTCTATATGTATGTGCGTGTAAATTTGATATATTGTAGAAATAGAGGCCTGGGAAGATTCATGTCATGTAATTGCTTTCATGGAGTGATCTAGTACCACCACTTCTGGGTGAGGTGGCATCTGGGCCACTAGCTTCCCACATTGACAGCATTTTGAGGGAAGACGCACTGCATTACTCAATGTTTTGGGGACTCGTGTGTGGCCCACCTGTTGGAGGGTTCCCCAGTCTGAGAACATCCTTGGAGGAGAAGCGCTTGGGCCTTAATGGGATGTCTTCTCCTAAGGTGTCGATGTCCCCTCTAATTAATTTTATAGCCTTTATATCACTTTATACCCCAATCCTTACTCCTTCCTTTATCCCATGTACCTCTCCACCGCCAAAAGATGCAAACAGCCAATAGGAACACCAGGACCAGCATAATGACACCAGTGGCTTATTGGGCCACCAATGGGATGCAGGAACACAGGGTTGTTTGTTAGAGAGGCTTAAAGAAGAAGCAGTGGCCTCTATAAATCCAAATCTTCCACCTTTTTCTCCTGGTCATCCTACGGTTGGTGTGTGAGATGTTTTCTTCCGCCATCAATGGTGAGGATGCACCAAGTTTTGCTATGTTGTCCCATCCCACCTCCAAAAAAAGTGCATTTTCTTCAAGGTTTGGGGCCCAAATGTGTAATCAGAAGGCTGCTTTGCCCAACAACATTCTCCCCCAACCATGCAACATGCATAAACCGAGGTGGAGGCTTTACCTCAGAGTTCCCACAGAGGCTACTTGTTAGGAAACCTCCTTTTCTTAGAATTAGAAATTCAGTTTCCACTCTGATTTTATCCATGGTTAAGTTTCTTCCTCTTGGGCAAGTTCAGTCCTTTAGTTTAAGAAATTCTCTTCTCTCCTTATATGTATCCTTATAATGAAATTATAGACAGCAACAAGATCCACACAGTCTTCATTTGGCTAAGCTGTGCATGCCACACCTTCTATACTTTCTTCCTAAGAAGAGATCTCCTTTCACATTGTATTTTCAAATTTTTTTCTGGGTTCCTTGTTCTTCTTAATCCTCTTCTCTCTTTTGTTTCACATTGATACCTCTATATTCTTGCCTGTCTCCCCCCCTTCAACTCATGTCTACGTCCCCCACTTCATCACTCTTCTGTCTCACCACTGATTTCGAAAGCTATCTGCACATTCACTTTCTTCCTTACCTGCCATCGCAATATTAGACTTCAAGCAGCAGCTGGCAGCTTGTTCCTCAGCTTAATTAAAGGCCACCCTTTATTCACAGGAAATATGTGTATTTGGGACCTCGGGCCTCTAGCTGCTCTTGGAACAGTGAGAGAAATTTTTGATACGGTTCAGTGCGTTAATACTGCTAGTGCTAAGTCTTCCAAAGTGTCTGCCAGAATCCATACAAAATAACCACCCCGAAAAACAGAAAGAATGTTTTTTTCATGAAATATAACAAGTTCAAGGTAAAATGTGTGGAACAGAAAACCCCCCTAACCCAATGCATATGTTTTGCTATGTGAAACTAAGTCTTAGAGAATAACCAGTAATTGCCGTGTTTCTGTTTTCATGAGCTAAACTTAGTTTTGCACCAGTGGCTCACAAACGCCTATGCCAAGTAAGATGTTCTGAGAATTAAGGAGGAAGGAAAGAAGTCTGTGGTTTGGGAGGAAAAGCAAATCCTTTCTCTCTCAAAGGCATCTGAGAAATAAAAGATTCACCATCTTCTGTTTAAAATCACTCTCCAGCTGGACCAGTTTTAAGTGTCGCGCATTCCAAATGTGTGTCATATATTTGGACAGAAGTGCTTTAATGTCATGAGTCCTTCTGAATCATCCCTTCCAGTAGTACATCCAGGACTGCCTTCCCCAGCAGGCTGAGAGCAGCCCAGCCTGGCTTTGGGTTGCCCCAGTAGACACACACACTCACGCTCCGCTGATGAGAACAGTCCAGCAGGGAGAAATTCCGCCGGGAACATAAATGGCAGAGGAGAATCCTGTCCAGCACTTAGCATCACAAACGGCAAATTAAGAGATTCTTACAGATACAATATCTGTGAGCCAAAGAGAGGAAATTGTAGTAATCACCCATTGTGCTTGAGTAGTACTTTGTACTGTGAAAAAGCTTCGCGTGAATATGGTGTATAACTACATTGCAGCAGGCCTGTCATTTGGAAAGTGGGAGGGAAGGAGTTTATCCTCTCCTGCCCACCACCCCTCATTTGAGTTTCTTCTTGTAAAGTCATGTCAATAGCAAACAAAAGCTCACAGTGCAATAAGCATGAGGATAATCAGCTTTCAATGCCCCCACTCTCACTGGATTTTAAATAGCAGATTCCCCTGAGCATAACAGTTTTATCACAGTGCTTTGTTAAATGGGGGAGCTCTGCTGTTGACGTTTGAGAGCAAACGCAGCTCTACAGTTATATACACCATCTACAAGATTCATACATTCCACCGGGCACATCAGTCCTCGGAAAGAGTGGGGTCTTCCAGAGGTATGGGAAAACTCAGGGCAGCCCTGTATACCCGTGCGGGGACTGATTACATGCTGGCAAGTTGGAAACCGTGTGGGGTGGTGTTCATCGAAGTACAAGCGGCTGCCGCTATCCTGCACTCCCGGCACACAGCTAGAGACGACAACCCGGGAAGTCTGCCTCCACAGACGCAAATTGTCATTTGCTTTCAACTTTCATGTAGATTTTATAAAATAAGGGGTATTAAAAGAAAAAGGCAACAATTGGAAGCTCCAGAAATAGTTTACATAAAAAAAAGCTATTTCCTATTATGTGAGCAAAGCTTGTGCTAGATTTCAATTGCCAAAGAGTGTACGAGCTGCCTGTGAAAGCTCCAACATTCTCATCTGGAAAAACTTTTAGATTTTATTCCTTTATTTGGCTTGAAACAGAGCTTTTTTTGCTTTTGTTAAATCTTTAACTGAGGTCTGGGCCACAGGAAAAGTAAAAAGCAACATGCTGGCTGGAGGCCATCATTTTACATTTTAGAAGAAGGATTTGGAGTGAAAACAGATGAAAGCTATGGGGGCCCTGGTCAGATGGCAGTCAAAAGATCTGCAGGAGCCAGAAGGAACAGAGTCCAACATATTTGAATCCTGGCTCAGAAGAAATCAATGATCAGCTGAAATTGGGGATGATGCAAGGAAAAATAAAAGAAACCCCAACATTCCTTGAGGTAGTGCTCCAGCACTTTGTATAGTGAATAATGGAAAAATACCATCAAGAGGAGATTTTCATAATTCTGGCGTCAAGAAAGTCTGTGAAGCGTTCACGTTAACCCCTGTCACTCCAATGATATTTCTAAAAAGAACAGAAGCTGCAGAGGCACAGAAGCAAAGGATGGCCCAGAACAAACAAGAAGAGCTGAAAAAACAGAAGAGAGCAGACTAAAGAGTTATACAGAAATCTGGTCTGTGCTCAGCACCAAATGGGAATTAGAGAAGTAATCAGGGAGGAAGCAGGCTGACGTACACTGGATGAGGTAACCCATCAGGGCAGAGGAAGAATTCCGTCTGAGGAGGGCCAAGTTAGAGAAGACGTTAGTAGAGGTCATTGTTTTTGTGAAAGCTAATGAGTCAATTAACATACAGCAACTCCAGACTTGCTGCCTCTGAAGCTTCCCGTGCCCGTGTTCGGAAAAGTTGTGGATGTCACAAATTGCAAAGGAACCCTTCAGCTTCACTGCGCAATCTTAGAGGTGCGGCCAATGCACGAAACACTTGCAAGGAACAGGGAAATGCTGGAGGTGTATCTGGAAACTGGCAAAACCCCAGCTAACAGCTTTTGTGTTCTCAAATTGTGAAGAAAAACAGTTCTGAGCATTTTTATTAGAATGGTTTAAGTGAAAAGAAAAGCTCACAAGAAAAGTTTTACTTCCTTGCTTTTAAAACTAAAACCTAAAGCAATCAAGCAACACACTGAGCATTGCACTCGGATAGTTCTCAGGTGGATCAGCTGATATTCCTGTTTGGAAAATCCTTCATTCATAAAGATGCCAAAGCATTGCTTTATATGTTAACTATACTGCTGTTATAGGTATTTATATTGCTATTGTTACTGGCTGTGCCATTTCAGCCAAATCCTGTTTCCTTTGTCATCCATGTATGGTCAGTGGATGTAGGATGTCCTCTTCATGCTCTGGGGCACAGTTTTCCTTTCCTTGCTCACTATTGTTTTCAGTGGCAGTTTGTAGAACCGTGAAAAGCGGAACTGAGCCCCTACATCACATCTGTGCTCCTCAAAAACACCATGCAGTTCATATGACCCAAGAAAATTATCACTAACTACAACTTTTACTGTACTGCTGCAGAATCACTTTAAGCCACTGGGGTGTGGGGAGGGGGATGGAGGGAACAAAACAGAATATAACCTAACCTATATACATAACCTAACGTCACCTAACTATAACCACATACAAAATTAAGTTTGGAGTGTGGTAAACAGGTCAGCTGAGCTTCTCATATAGTCACTGAGGTGGTGGTGAGAGAGAGGAAAATGTGTCCATCCTTCACAACTCTCAGGACAGGCAGAATTACCCTCAGAAATACCTCCCTCCACTGACTGTACGTGAAGGCTCAGTTCTTCAGGTGCTTCAGTTCTCCTTGTTTTGCAGAACTTAGGTACCAAGAAGAGGCACACACCAGAGATTTATCTTCATCAACTAGTTTGTACCATTAAACAAAATGATTTAGAATTAAACAAAATGTCTAAACCCCCCCCAATCCTTCATGCTGCTATTGACATTCAATGCATCACACACCTAATTTATTTTATAAATGCTGAATCTCCAGCTATGATATAAAGTTCTTATATAAATTTACTGAGGGGACAAGAAGCCTGAGGGGGAGAAGGATGAAGGAAGTTAGATCTGAACATTCATTGTTTCAGAAATTCATCACTGACTATTTAAAAAAAATCATTTAAATAGTTTTCCACATGTGCTATTGTTAAAACCTCTGCATGTCACACAGGAAGATGTCTTGCGTCGCCGCACCGGGCCCGTGAAAGGAAATGGGGTGGTTCAGCCAGTCACTTTTCTTTTTTCAGTTTCCGTCATTGTGTGAAGGTTAAAGTTTGTTTTCCTTAAGGATGCTAACTGTAAACAAGCACCCACTAACACTGGTAGTCTCAAAAAATGTGGTTTGTCTTTTAAAAGAAGTTAAAACATCTGTTAGTCTTTAAGATTGGAGTTATAATGCACACTTCAGCCTAGCAGCACTTACCATTGAATTAAAAGGACATTTCCTTCATTAGAAAGTTTCCCTACAAGGAGAAAAAACATAAATTAAGTCTCTCTAGAGACATTTTGCTGTTAATTGGTACTCACAACTGCATTGTACCCCCACCCTCCTCACACACACCCCCCCCCACCTTATTACATGGCTCCATTTATCTGGACTTTCTCCCTAAGGAGGAACTAAATAATCTTTATTTGTAGAAAGAGGCTTCGCTAGCAGAAATAAATTACAAAATGCATATTCCCAAATATGTAACCATTAGCTTAAATTTTTGGAAGTACAAAAATAAATATTGACTACAGCTTGTTCAGCAATTAATTTTTTTAGTCCATGCTGACCTGTAACAACAAAGGAGCTTAACATATTTATAACACTCGTACATTTTACAATCAGAAACAATGGAATCTGTATTATTGCAGTGCATCTGTATTTAGTAGTTACAAAATGGTGAAAAATGTTACTCTTTTTTTCTTTCGGTAGCATTTTCCTTGGAAAAAGGAAACTGCTTTACAAACCTAAAACTAATACAGAGAATTTCTCTCTCCTCCTTCTCCACCATCATGAGTAGAACCCTCTCCGGAAAAACCCTTTCAGGAATATTACATTCTAAACATCATTGATTGTTAAACTGTATTACATTCTTTTTCTGTCATTTTCCTGCACTGAACACTGTGAAGACACAAATTGTTATTGCTAGCATTACTTCAGCATCTCATGTTGTTTCCAGTGGCTCATAAATTCTGTATACGATCATATCCTTTTCCTAGGACTTTACCTTAACACTGTAAAGGCCCAGAATACGGATTACTCTTTTGGACTTCGTTTTCCCCTTTTTTGGATTATTTTTCCTGAATAATTATTTCCAGTATGTGGAATATATGTCAGATGAACAACTTCTTAATAAATAGCACGTAATCTTTACAGATACGGCCCAAGCCGCCTTGGATTGCCCTGGTACAAAGAGATGCAGCACCTTTTTGCCATGCTTACGCTCAAGAATCTTTTCCTAAGCCATCCCTGCTAGTCTCAGCTGTTGCAAGGAAAAACCTTGGGACTGCAAATAAGAATTTGACATTGCTCTGGGTCCGCAGAGAGCTCTCAAGAAAAGATCAGGAGCCAAAGACAGTATTTCAAATAATTCTCACTGTTAACTAATGAAAAAAGCAGCAGGCATGAACATAATGCGAACATCTGCCCGACGGCTGAGAGCTTTACCTCACAGCTTGGGAATTCAGATGGACAGGGCTTGGAGTGCCACCTTCTTTTCCCTCCTGACCCAGGTTAAATATTGACTGGTCTGAGCTTAAGGCTGTCTGTTATTTGCCAGCCAAGGTTATTATTAATGCAACAGCTCGCAGGGTCCAAAATGTGCTAAGCACTTTACAGAGATGTAGGGCAAGCCAGGCCTCAATCCCACAAAGCTGATATGTCAGTGTCAATTTTAGACACGGCGACCAAACCCGCCGCTCCTCCCTCTCCCTCCTTCCCTCCCGTGCCCGTTTCCCTGGGCTGTGTTGCCGCTCTGGTCACTTGGAAAATCATACTTACTTAGCTTTAGGGAACTAAAAATTGCTTCAGCATCCGAGTTTTGAAAACACCCAAACCCAGGTATTTTTGCAAAAGGGATGGGAATTAATAGCAGACCATGGGATCGGTCACCTCTGGTTGCGTGGTGAGTAGAAAACCCTTTCAGCCGCATCAAGGACTAAACAGATATCTGGAATGAGCTCTCCCTAGATCTAGCAATGGACTCTTTGGGTAAAGGCTCCTGCACATTGTAGCAAATAGGATGGGGAAATGGTGGCCTCCATCACTTATAAATCCGTCATTAAATTGTCTTATTTCAAATAAGAAGAAATATTGCAGTAATACAAATATTATTTTTAAAAGCAGCTTGATACAGGCTAGTTCCAGCTTGTCTGTGAGACACTGGAAAAATCAGAAAACGGGTTTTTCCTTCTCACATGTCCTGTCTCTTTTAGTCAATTCAGTGGAAATGACAGTTCAGGGTGAACCGGCAAAAAGTTATTTAGTCTAGATCAAAGGTTACATTTTCAGCTCCCCTCTCTAATCATAAATAAAGTTTTGAAAACATGTTTTGGAAATGGTATTTTGTGAAATGAATTTCAAGGTGGCCTTTTAGGGTAGTCAGTATTACAAGAGCCAACGTGACACACATTATGTAGGAGAGGGAAAGAAAGAGCTCATGTATAAGGGATTCAAGTAAGCTTATCAAAACTGCTCTTGTTGAGTTGCGTTTTTCTCCAGCTGAATTCCTGCTCAGTAGCACTTTACCAGTTGGGTCCTCCTCAAATTAAATCTACAGTTTTCTCTGCAAAGGAAGCGAAAAAATAATAAATCAAAACTAATTAGATATTCTTTATACTATTGACGTCTTCTTTTTTTCTTCCTGTGTCACTGTTATATTTGAAAGGAGAAAACAAGGAGTGATATTGAATCCAAAAAATGAAAACTGCCCACCCAATGAAAAGAAGGGAAGGAGGAAATCAAGAGGATGAGTGAGCAATTCCTTAAGCCTATGCAATATCTGTAATTTTCAAACTTGACAATTGCACTGAGACACAGAGGGGAAGTGAACTGATTGGGAGAGTGTTTGCTCTTTCACAAACAGACTTGCGAGAAAAGTACATCAGTCATTTTGTCCAGCCTGTGTGTAACACATGCACATCTCAACGCAGGCACAGAATGGCAGCCACAGGAGGGAGGAGGATTCTCACCTGTTTTTCCTCCCCTGCTTGCTCTGCCTTCCCTGCAGGGAGAAAATTGACACAGCCCTTCCTTTGTCCAAGAGGAGCTGTTAGCCTCAAATCTAGTAAATTAAAACACTTATCCTTCTCTAGATGCATCCACAAACACCTGTGCTATTATTTTTTTTTTTCAGATTTAAAAATCATATTATCCTATTTCTTTTTTCATTCCTTCTTTTGTTGCTGTGTGATGCCTTTCTCTCTCTCCTTCCCCAACCCCTCCCTTCGCTCCCTCCCGTCAGGATAACAGAGTGACTAGATTGAGCAAACACAGAAACAGACAATGTACAGATTGCTTTCAAATGCACAAAAAATCCCAAACCGTGAGGAAAGAGATAAAAATTGATAGGCTTCTTTCCCCCCTCTTTAATCGTAGGTGTTATTATAACAACATAGGTAAAATATTTTCCAACAGAGGTGTGAATTTTAAATTGATAACATCTGTAAGTTCAGACAGTGGATGAGAAGTTGGAAGTCATCAGCTTCTGTGTGCTGGAGCACTGGCACGTTAGGCAGAATGAAGGGTGCAAGGGGGCTGCCCTGAGCTGTGCTCACCCGTATCATCGCACATGATTAAGATCACACGTAGCCTTCTCGCAGTTTGGTGGGAGGATACATCTGGAGTTTGACCGTCACTAGACTGTACTGAATATAGTGGGCGTTTTTGTTGCACTCATCTTACCTCTTGATTTTTCTTGTCTAGCTGCTTCTGATTGTTATCCAGAGAGCCATTCCAATGTCTAAGAAATTAATTGATGCTATAGTCTTGTTAGGGTTTATTTTCTGCTTCTACACTTAACTGATTATTTGTCTGAAGGCAGTTCATCAGATACAGAAATTTGAATGAAGTGAACAGCAAAACCAGAGCATTTTCTTGCAAGTAAACATTTGTAGTCAACAGACAGACATTGAATATGACGTGTAGCATTCCACTCGGTTACCAAATTTGTCTTTAATGCAGCTATGTCAAATATCTAAGAGCCTTGTCCTTACTTTAGAGATGCTGCATACTCACATCTGTGGCTTCAGTGAGAGCTGCAGAACACCAATTCTCCACAAACCTCCAACTTGCAGAAAGATGACTTACATTCAGTCCCTCTCTTCTACAAGACCAGATATGTAAATATATTTCCTCATGACCAAAAATCTTCTATTATCTCATGGTTTAGGATACTCGAAAGCTGTCCCTGTTTATCTATTCCAACAATTAGCTTACACTCTGTAAAAGCCATCATTTGTTTTGCCAGAGATGTATCTGTGTGTGTGCAGTAGAGGACATTGGTATACATAAGACATAAGAACTGAAACATCAACCTGTATTTTTGATAAGGCAGTGCAGAAGGTTTGGATTTGGGTCTAAGTCCAAGAACAAATAGAATTTGTAAGTAGTTTGGGTGAAAGAAAACCCTTTTCCTTGCACTTTCAGTTATTTTCTTTCAGGACTCAAAGGATCACTGGATTTTTGATGGTCTGGAGCCACCAAAAATTCCTCCCTTGTATGACAGACCAGAACTAAAAGCAGAACCTCTGTTGCCAGACTGGCTCGTCTGGCTTCCCCAAACAAGAACAATATGTATCTTTATAGCTCCTCTCACTTTATATTCAGTGGGTCCTGTAACTGGGTTGCATTTTGCCGTGTGTCTTGCCTCGGTGTCTTATAGACTTTCCAGGACACTCAGACAATCAGTGCAAAAATGCACCCTGGTCTAGGATCCCCCTGGCTTTCACCTTCAGGGGAATATAAGACCGAAGTTTAACAAGTGAGCATTCCTTTGTGTTAATTCATTATAAGTTGTGGGCAGCAGTATGTATTCTTCTTGTAGCCATTATGGATCTCGGCACCTTTTACAAGGATAAGACATTCTACATTACAGCATAGAGAGAAAGGACAGTGTGGAAGCTAGTGACAAGAGCCGACCCTTCCATCAGAGAAAAACTGATAATCAGTCAATTTTTTATTTGTCTGTGTAACACTCAAGACACCAATTAACTACCTGTCTTTCCCCTATTAGTAATATCTACACTGTGCTATGCAGGAAAAGTGTCTTAGTCAAAATTAACAAGGCACAAAGCACTAGTTGGATAGCAATTAGCAGACAGTGTCATTGCTGTATCTTGCTAATAAGATGAAACAATAGAGAAGGAAATGTATTCTGTGTGTCTAATGGATGCTGTAGATCAAATAACATCTCAGAGATTTCTGAAGCAGCGTAAACAGAACGACTCCCTGTTGTGATAAGTCATCTTGGATCAATGGTGGAACTGGAATAATCGCTGGCATGTTACTGATGTAGAGAAGGGAAAAATACAACATACTGAATTTTATGTTATCAGATGAACGGCTTCATTTGAGTCTGCAAGAGTGTTTGACCAACTCTGTACTAGCTAGGAGACAGACACTAATGGGGCTGGTTTGTTTTTGCAGACAGATATCTATGCTTCCACTCTTTCTCCCTCTTGTTGCCCAACCTCAGCCCAAGATCAACATGATTCAAAAGCAGGTTTCACTTATCTGACATCCACATGTGCTCCTTTAGGGTATAGAGGCTTAGATAAATGGTCCAGGTTTGGAGGTCATCTCTGTAACAGGATTAAAAATATTAACTGGCTCATAAATTTGTTTTACCAGGGTAGTGTTGCCTGACTGAGCCTGTATCATTTTTATTGCTAGCTACAGTTATGTTTATTGACAAACAAGGATTATAAAATGATGACACAAAGCAGTAGTTATTCTGAGTTCCAGCAGGCACAATAAATTCTCTGCCTCCAGTTCTGGAAAAGTTTCAAGGCTTTTTCTTCATGAATAGTTACTCTATAAAGCCACAGTGTTTTCTTGACTAACATTACTCATTTAGTTCACCTGTGTTGCTCCAATCAGTAGAACAGAGATGCAGAAGACAGTGGTATAATACTATAAAATTTACAAAGCCCTAAACAGACAGAGCTGAAATTATTTTTTTTCTGTGAATCTTAGTTGCCTACATCAAGTGCAGAGTTTCGTCTGTCTAGGGATGTTTCTAAACACAAAGAAACAAACCACAAAAAGGCAAACAAGAAAACTTGATAAACGTGAGGAGTTTCAGTCGGAGAAAAAGGAATGAAGAATATGTACACTTCTAAATACACAACAAAATGACACGAAATCAAACATGCATCAGGAATCTGTTGAACCCCAAGTTTTCAAATGTAAGTTATCTACTTTAATGACACTAAGAAGTTGTAGCACATTTGCTGCCCAGTGCAACAAATGATACAGAGGTGGCCTACTTCACTTTCAGCCTGTTTCAGATGTCAAGTTTTTCAAGCCTCTGTCATTTATCTTATCTTCCTTTTGGCCTTTTGATATTTATTTACATCCTTCCCATAGTCTGAAGCCTGAAACTGCACTCTAACTGAGGTATCACTTGTCTCAAGAATAGCTAGAGTTGTACAGAAACACAGAATGGTTGAGGTTGGAAAGGACCTCTGGAGGTCATCTTGTCCAAATCCTCTGCTCAAGCAGGGTCACCTTATAGCCACCTAGATCATCTTGCCCTTTACAAATGAAATTAATATATCCGAGAATAAGAAGAATCTTTTTTAACATAGGGTCACACTGTTGCCACCGTCTGTGTTCTCCTAACTTCTAACTTCTTTTCTGCCTTACACTGCTTCCTAACTGTTTTTTCCCCATTTTGTGTATGCAAAGGACTTCTATAGCAGTTGCATGTGCCTTTATCAAATTCCCACCAGTTGATTTTGGAGCAACTTTCCACTTTCTGGAACTCCTTCCAAATTTAAAAGCATCCTCATCATTTTATCATCCGGTTCATTGATCAGCAAAGGATTGAATAGAACTGGGCTCGGAAACACCCCATTTTAAATGTCCTCCCAGTTTGACAACAAACCGTTGATAGTTTCTCTTTGATTTTGTTTTCTCAACCAGCTATGAGCCTTCTCTGCAGTGATTTAATCATATGCCTTAATTTGCTTACGAGAATGCTATGTAGGAGACTCAAGAGCCTTACGAAGTCAAGATATATCGCATCTACTGCTTCCCCCTTATTCACTTATCCTGTCAAAGAAAGAAATTAGATTGGTTTGATACAATTTGTCCTTGACAAATTCGCATTCACTAGACTATTATTACCCTCGAGGTGCTTATAAATTGATTGATTGATCCTCCACCATACAGCTTCAGTTCAAGGAAAATCACTTCACCAGCATCCACTCTCACGTGCAGCTAATTGGGCTCAGTTCTGTGATTTCAAATCTACTTCTCCGAGTTTGGCATTGTCTTCCCAAAGAGGCATCCTAACTGTCTCGACTGTGTCTTCTCTTCAGTCCCAAAGCTAGCCAGGTTACATGAGCTTTACTCACAGTGCTCAAGAGCACCAGACCTATGAACATTATCCATACTCCTGAAAAGGCCATGCATCCTCTAACTGACCTTTTTCTACTGTACTATCAAACACAGAATCACTACCTGTTTATGAGAGTGACCGACCAGTTCTGGGGTGTATACAGCTAGGGTGCATGAGCAACAATTTTTTTGTTGTTTATGCAGAGAGATTCCAGCTGAAGAGCAAAACTCAGTAGACGGAATTATTGGTAAGCAATATTTGTAATTTATGTAAATGAAACTGCCCAGAACTGGCTTGTCTCATTTTTTCCTACAAAGGGAGCAGAGAGTTTCATTTTTCTAAGCCATTTGACCCTGAGGCTTACATTTGGAATTCCATGCTAATAGACACTACATAATTATTATTTTAATTAGAAAAGCTGCAAAAATATTCTACTGAGTCTCTTAATTCAAATGGTGTAACTGCCACATAGGGCTTAGTCCTACAATGGTTTCAGCACAGAGTTATACTGAGCGCAGTTGGCTTTTTGCTCAAAACAACCTCCATATTTCGGCACGGCATCCTCACAATGCAGAATTAGGTTACTGAAACAGTGTTTGAACCCAGGCTGACCACAAGTAAATACTCCACTCTAAAACACTGCAAATTCGACTTTTACACTTTGACTTATGAGTAAAGGATTTCATTAAAAATGTTAACTTGCATAGAGACCTAATTTTATAATTCTTACTTGGAAAAAACTCCTGCTGCAGCTAAGGAAAGATAGTCCAAGCTCAGTGATGTGTGAGGTGATCTAGTACCAAAAAAGTACCAAAATAATAGATTATTTGTTTCAAAGAGAATGCAAAACACTGAATAGGTCATTATAGAATAATTTGATTTGAAGAAACATTATCACAGAGCAAAATGAATATATTAATGGTATAATTTTGCTATTTCTTTTCTTTCCCTGTTTGCAAATGTATAACAGATAACATCTGCAGAATGATAGCATTTTTTTGTGTATTCCATCATCTACCAGTGCACATATATCCATTTGCTTCATTTTATAAGCAGTTAAATTACTCTGACTCCTTATATACTTCTGTGAAAAAAGATATCTACCTTAAGATTTACACACCCCCTCTTCCACTTATCACTAAGGGCACATCTGTGTTTTGCAAAGGGATACAGCATGATGCCTGAGGTAGGTTTCATCCCAGCTTCTGTATCCACATGTTGCTGTATAGAGCTCGGCTACTAATCTAAAGTGGAAGAAATAGAAGTCCTAAACCACAGCACTGCACCTGCACCAGTAAAGCCTCACCTCTCAGCAACTGGACTGGGAGCTGGGCTGCAACGGAGCTGGGCTGTGACGGAGCTGGGCTGCTTTCTTTTCTTCTTTTCCATGCAGACCTACCCCAAGAACAGTCCCATCACCGCTTTTGTGTTCCTGCCACAGGTCTTTCAGCAAGATATGGAAGCTGAGATTATACAGCCCTGCAATAGCCAGAACGGGAAAACAAGGAGATCCTCAAATGTTCCATAAAAATTTAAGAGCTTTATAAAAACAGCGAAATAAGTTCAAAGATGCATTTCAACTTAATCACCTATTAATTTGAATATGAGACTTGGACCGCATCTTAGTTCTCTGCCATAGTTTTATTGACCTAACAAACAGCAACAACGTGAGCTCTCTTTGTGGCTATGTAAGCGCAGCTGGCTAAGAACATTGTTCCCAGGGCTGTGTGCGCCCCTCCTGACACTGCCAAGGTTACTTGTGAATAAGAATCACGTTTGCTTCTGCTACATCAGAAAACAATTAATCTTCATTGTTTACCAACCAGGAGTAATCAAAAGCAGTAGGGAAATAAACTGTATTTTCAGGTACCTATGAAGATATTACGAAAACAAAGGCAAAAATGCAAACTAAAGCTGAGGAAAGCTCCTAGACTGCTTCTTACAGGAAAATGAAGATTTAGGTATTTTACAAACAGATTTCTTTTTTCACATTTCAGTGAAGATATATTTGATGATGTAAATTCCAGATGTATGGCAAAGTGATCCAGAATACCTTATCTGCTCTGGAAACAGTGAAGGTCAGAGCAGATCTACTAGAGCTGCTTTATTTGTTTAGGTTCAATTTGCAAAGGTGATTTGAGCAATACCAGTGGGGAAATTTGGCTCCTTTTTACTAGAGTGGAGGAGAAAAGTAGTGCTATGAGTAACCAGCAACGCACTTTTAAGGTACTGACACACTGCTCACCACTGTAATTACAGGGATAGATCATTATCTAGGTTTGAACAGAGTGCAGAAATTAAAAGAGTTGAACTGCTGACTCTATATTAAACTGAGGGCTAGAAGCAATAAAGGACTTATAAGTCCACAAATTAGGCACTGCTCTGACCAAACCAGAAAACACCCAACTCATTGAGCAGAAACTAAAATCAAAGGTGGTCCAGAAAACCCCGAGCAGGTACAAGCTTTCAGCTAGCTCGCAAGAAAGACTAAACTTCAGGCTGTGTGCAAAACCATCCAGGGGGACAAAGGCCCCCTGGTGTGGTGGGGACCTGAAGCCTGGTACGTCAGGAGAGAAACTGAGTTTTCTTCCTGAGAAGACGCGAGGAGAAGATGTTCCCACCGTGCACCTTTTCTGTGGTAGCTTGTGCTCAAGAGTTGGGCTCAGAGGCCAGCCAAGCCTGGGGGAGAGGGAGACGAGAGGGGAGAGGGAGAGGAGGTGGAGAGCAACATTTCAAAAGAAAGCAAGAGCACTTCTGATTTCTGTAGGGCCCAGTGCCCCTCGGTGCCAGCCTCGGAGGTGTACTGGTCTCTCAGAGGAATTGGATTGTCCCCTGATTAGCTTTTGGTTCTCAGTGGAAAATGAGTGAGAGCTGGGCTGAACTTTCTAGCCAAAAAAAGCCCAGCAAGTTTAGATACTGCTGGCTGGCTTCTGAGTGGGTTTAAAAAAATCAAAAATCAAAAATGACAATTTCAGATTTGTATACCTAAACATTGCAAAGGCAACTGTAGGTTCTGGGGAACTTTCTTGCGTTCAGCATCACGTGCTGATCACTGTGTTTCCAGACTCCAAGCCCCTACACTACAGCAGTCCACTAGTCCCCTGCGCTGCAACCCACGTGAGGTTTCTTCTCGCACGTGTGGCATGTGTTTGCCACAGAGACTCTGTATCACTTTAACTCAGTCATAACTTCCTTTAGCAGAGAACATTCAGCTACAGACTGGCTTTCAAAAAAAAAAAATCACAGATTTGGAAAGGTAAATCTTCCATCAATTTAAGCTGTAAACTCACCGTAGCAGAATATCGTTTGGAAAAAAAACCCAAACATGCTGACAGTCAAATAAAAAATTATTCAGTTTGTAGTAAATACCAGCAGGACAACAGACTGTCTTTCTTAGATTCAAATCCTAGGCTAGTGTTATGCACACTGTTAAAACTTCTTTCTATGTGTAAGTTTTTCTACAGAATTTATCCTGAAGTATCTAAGCCTTGTACAGGTGCTCCCTCACTATCCTGTGATTAACTGAGAAGCCAGCTAAAAGCTTGGGTTTAGGCTTCTCGTTTTTCACGAGGTATTGCTTTACTGTAGTTATTGGATGAAATGCTGTGTGTGACAAAGAGATGTGTTTCAGAACATAAACAGAAATACCCTTGTAAAAGTATTTAAAACCTCAGGCTTGTTATCAGGCTCGATGATTGTAGTCTCCATGAATGCTGCTCCCATGGGCACCACAATGGCACAGAGCCCCCTGGATATGATGCAGGGTTTGAAACGGGGGACAAAGCCACAAAAAAATAGGAGAAGGAGCTGGTAGTTGGAGTAGTTATTTCAGACGAGTTAGAGAGGGGGTAGGTGAAGAGAAAGGCAGCAGAAAGCCGTGCAGCAGCAGTCCTTTTCAAAATGGTAGATGGCACAGGGATGCAGTGGTCCTCTACTGAGGCACCCTAAGCTGAGACACGGGGGTAGTACATTATCATATGCTGATAGATATCCAGTATGCTGATCCTAACCTAGTAGATATGTCCAGCAGACTCAAGCAGAAGCCAGTATCTCCCTGTGTGTAAGGGAGCTAACACAGTGAAAAGCTAAGAAAAGGGGGAAAACTAAGAGAAGCTTTAGAAATAATTAGGTGTGTAGATGAAACCAGTGCAAGGTCCTGTTCTGCTGCCAAAGCATAACTCTGCCAGGAAGCTTTGTGCTGCTTACCTTACATACTGCCCGGCAAAATTTCTTCTAGGTGACCACTTAAGGAGCTGAAAAAAATATTTTTTAGGAAAGATGGTCTTGAAATAAAGTGAAGCATAACTACTCAACAGGCTGGGAATGCTTTGGGACAGTCTGTTAGGACAGATGGCTGCTTAACAAGAATGGTCTCTTGACCAGGTTTCTCTGTCTGCATTCCAGGTGCCTGCACGTAAGGAAGCAGATCACATGCGCTGTTTCAAATGTGTATCGATTTGCCAGTGGGGAGAGAGAGAAAACTCCCTCTTTGATAAAGAATTTGATTTGATGATCATTTACAGACCACACCACACGAAGTCTTGACACTGTTTCTTCACCCTAATTACTTTGTGAGCCATCTGGTGCACCTGCTGTTGCAGTGAGGCAGGAATAACAGTTTTACACCCTCCCTCCCTTTTCTTTTCCTTTTTCTCACACTGAGATGGATCTTTTAAGTGAACATCCACCTGACGTGGCCAGACAGTGCAGATGTAGACGCAGGTGCAAACTCGGTCAACCATGCCTCCAGATGGCTCTTACTTATTAAGACAGCCAAAGTAATAACCCCAGACAAAGGGCCTCCAAGAAAAAAACCAAGACTATCCTGCAGGAAAACACTTGGTTCAGAGATGGAGTTTATGAGGATCCCAAAGAGGTAATCAGCTTTGAGTCTGTGGTGAAAATAGGACTGGTCAAGCCCCCTTGAAATTTGGATGAAATGACAGATTGATAATTGAGCAATCGGCAAAATGGTTAAAATGCAATAGTCTCTCCTAAAGGCTGATTACATAAGCATAAGTGCCAGTAGCTAGATGCCAAGATGAAAGCCGTGGCTTCCTCTTCTCCTGCTGAGTAATATGCTCTGCAACTGAGAAAGCCAAGAGACAAAAGCAGTAGGATATTTTATGGTCTGGTTTCTTTTAAACATCAGAGGAATCACACTTCCAATGGCTGAACTCCAAACAAACAAACAAGGGAGCAAAACGAAGCAATTGTGCCCTCCCTCAACCTCTCCCTTTAATATCTTTAATTACTGGCCCACAAAGTGTGAAAGTTCAAAGGAATGAGTTTCAGGCTTGGGAAGCTGCCTCACTAAATAAGTTCATTTGGGCAGAAGAAGCTCACAGGAGTCCAGAGGCCACCTCTGCTTCCACAATTGAATGAGTTTCTCCTTGTTAACCTGAATGGTCTTTAGGGGAAAGGCATCAGAAAGAAAAACATCTTTTTCAGCCAACTATGCCAACATACCTTCTTCGGGGCTATCACAGATCACTTGGGACTTTTCTGGCCTCGAAGGACAGCATGAAAAAGCGCCCTCCTTTCCAGTGATCATCCCAGCAGCCATGCTGCCTAAATGAGTGCTCCACTGAGCAGAATTAATTGCTGCTTTCCACCTGTATTTTCCTGAGAGAGGATTTGTGGCAGAGTGCCTGGCAGACGCTGTGCTACTCGGGACAGCGGGTCCAAAAAACCAGCATGCAAAAGTGATGGGAGGTGCAAATCCACAGGCAGAACTCCCTTGGCCCTGCCATTCTGATAGCGACACAAAAACACCTTTGAGCTTGGCTGAGGAGCAGAGTCAGCGCTGCCCCAGGCACTCGACAAGGTGAGAAGGCCATGCAGGGTGAGGGGACTTCCCAGTAGCAAATCTTAGTGAGAGGTAGGGCTGCGGTACCAGCATGTCATGCCAAGCTCCCCAGTTTTGGTCCACAATGACTATGAAAATGGCCTAGGCATGTCTCCTCTGACAGGTCTTTTCTGAATTTTCCTGTCTAGAGGGCTCCTTAAAGCCAGAGGTCTCAGGGCCGTCAGCCCAAAGACTCCCATCGCCATGAATGCGATGAGATCCCAAAGCTGTCTTGTAATTCCTGACGTACCCCAGAGAATCAAATCAATTCTAGATCCCTCATGTGTCTGATCAGCATTCTCTATCTAACTTTTTCTTTCTCAGTGCCTTAGTCCCATTCTTCTAGAGCAGAAAAGGGTACAGATTTAACTACAGCTTCCACTGGAACTATGAATTTGGTGTTGGGATATAAATGTCATTAGAGGTACAGGTGAAATACACTGAAGGGCAGCAAAATGGGTAGAACTGGAGCTGGAGATTTCCCCGCATCTCTGGCCCTCATTCAGGATGCTTCCCCACAGTAGCTCCTCAGATGGAGATATGCAGGAGCATAGTGGTAGGCCTGGCCCTGCCTTATCCCCTGTCCTCCTGGTGCTTGGGAGGCTCCCAGCAACCCTGGACAGAGGAAGGGAAGAAGTGGAGTTTGAGGTTGCCTGTGCATCCCTTCCCTTTCTGTTCCCTCTCCTCGCTGTCAGCGCGGTCAGGCCCATGCACAAGGCAATCACAAACAAAGGAAAAGGCAAGAGCAGGCCAGAAGAGTTGTGCCTTGACCCTTTGTATGATGGTGTCTGTCACTGCCATAAATACCACTTTGCTGACACAGTTGAGAAGCCTTGAAAATTATTATTATGTCTAGAACTTAGAACTAAGAGTTTTATCCTTGGACCAGTACCTCCCACACAAACCCACAACAGTGGGACATCTCCCTACCATTTGACCTTTAAATGCGGCGTATTAGGCAGCAGATGGAGATGGTGAGCGTAAGGAGGCAGTAAGACCTTCCCCACCAGCCTGATAGACACTGTTCTTAGCACAGCAAAACGTGACTGTTGCCAAGTTTTTGTAGGTATGTTGAAAAAGGAGAGTTTTACTGAGGTTTAAAAGAGGATAATGCAAACAAGAAAAGAACCATATTCTGGATTATCGTGCTTTTTAAAAAAATCTTTTTAACACAACACGCAGGGACAGCAAAGCCACTTCTTAAGACCTGTACTCTTTGTTGTTCTGTGAGAACAAACCTTTCCCCAGAAATCCTGTTTTATTTATTGCCCATTCAGTTTGCTAGCCATATGAGACCTAAACCTTTGCTAGTCTTCCTGGAAACTAAGCCAGCCAAACCACTGAAAAGATATATTTAGGACAGAGGAGCTGTAAGGGACAGCTGGAGCATATCTCTTGTACTTCTTTACTGTAGCACTATTTAGCCTTGTCACCGGGCCCAAAGTGAAATAGCCGGTACTCATATTTTAATGAATGACAGCCAAGCAAATTCAAGTGATGAAGTTGTGATCAGCTCTTCCACAGTAAAACAAGAATTTGGCTAAACCTGTATTTTATTTGGACTATAAATATATTGTCCTATTAATGACCTCACCCAAAGGCAGCCTTAATACTGGAACAATTTGTTTTTCTGAAATCGGGGCTTTCAGCGAGCGCTTTGATTTGGATGTAAAATCCAAGGACAATGCCTATGTTTTTCTGCTGGTAGAGATTCACTGGGCAATCTCTGAATTCACTGAGGGGTAGTTATCACCAATACCGGGATTTGCATGATGAGACTGTGCTATGTAAGATGGATTTGTTTTACAATGTTGTTTCTTTTCTGGTATCACTGTGATCTACAGTACACGTATATCGGTTCGCATCCTGCACTCTGAGCGGCCCGCATTGGCAGCAACACAAATTTTGTATCACTTATTAGTGATGTAAATCAAGCATTTCAGCTCCTGAATAACGTTAATCTGAGGCCCATAACCAGGAAAGGGAAAATCAGGATCCTCCTTTCAGGACAGCAGGAACTGCAACTGCTCTTAGCAAGCTGTTTCCAACTCCAAATTTTTTCTTCCCTTTTTAGCAGCTGAATTTCCATACGGAAAAGCAAAGTGACAGGGCAAATTGAGAGCCTTTGCGATACAGTGCAGTATGCAAGAAGCAGAAGGAAGAGCTTACAGCCTGGCTAAAGCAAACCAACTCCGTAAGAGGGCAGTGTAAGAAACGAGCGCTGAAAATTAGTCAGAAATTATTTTCAGTAGCGTTGAAGTTACAGTTCCCATAGAGGCAAGGTTCCCAGTGGTTTCAGGTAGCTGGGGGGACAAGCTCCCTGCTGAGCAGATTTCAGGGATTGCACTGAGGTCCGAAGGATTACTGCATAGAGGAATTTGTCCTTTGGCTCTCCACTCACACTCGATTTTCTGTCTAAACCCATGATTTAATTTGGGTGAATCCTGATTTATACCGCTATGAATAAAAGGGAGCTGAGGCCATCAGTAGTATAAATAAAGTCTTAGCTCAGTGGCAGTCTTGTCTGTGTGAGAACTGCGGGATCAGGCTGTATGGTCCTGGTAGCTCTTTGGCATTCGATGAGCAAGTTACCTTTATTTATAACATGGTACAGCAGGCCGTGTCGTCGTGATTGACTTACAACAACTGCAAGGTCAGAAGTTTGATACGCTGAGGGAAAAGTGTCCTGGCAATGTATATCTGGAGATTGTGTTGAATCAGGGATATGTAAAAGGTTAAATAGGGTAAGTTTAGAAGCTTTGGGCTTTTTTATATCCCAGACTAGCTTTTTAGAAACATCCTTGGAGGATACTAAAGAGCGCCTTCTATAGCAGAATGCTGAATTCACCCTTTTTGCCACCTTCTGTGACCTTTTCGCCACCTCCTTACTTGTGCTTTGTAAAACAAGAACCACTAAAACAACCCTGTCATCAAATCCATGGCATCTATTCCTCCTTTGATTCTTGAGAGGCGATAACAAGCTCAGCTAGGAACACATTTTAATAATTATATAGCTATAATTATCATTTTGGCTTTGCTAGGGTTTTTGAAAGATAAACTGTGCAATCTATTTATAAGCTTGATAAGCAGGAGGACCTAGTGCCCTTTCCTTCTAGTAAATCCGTGGCAAGTCTCATATGCAGAGTGAAATCATCTAAGAGAGCATCAAATAAAACAACAAGGCTTCCAATTAAGCATAATCTTGCAGTAGGTGGGTGCAATAAATACCTCAGCAGCGAAGGGAAAGAAAGCATTGTATTTTACACAGAAATGTGGACGTTTCAGTAAATACTTAGAACATGGCAATCTTCCATGAGTAGTCCTATCCACACTAGCACTTATCCCAGGACAAATGGTGAGGGCAAAAAGCTATTCCAGGAATACCTTTGGTGTATACCAAGAGGATACATTTTGAAGGAGAGCTCCATTTTACACAGCTGGTTAGTTACATGATATCTATCTGCTCATTTGCAAAATTGGATTTTGTAAGCAAAAACAAATGGAGAAAAATAGCAGGAAAGACAATGAAAAATGGAAACACAATTTCAAGGATGTCAGAGCAGGGGCTCTGGGTAAAGTATGAAAGCAGTCCCAAAGACAAGGCTTATGGGGTCCTGATAACTGTTTCCTAGCAACAGGAATACTATTAAGGGGGATGCTGAAGTCCAGTTTAATACGTTTATCCAATGCTCTGAAGGACAAGTAACATCAAATTCCTCTTTTTATACAGGGCTACTCAGTCAGGTTCTGTAACAGTCTATACAAGAGCATTTTCTACAGAAATCAGTCCTGCATATGTACATATGTATCTGCATATATGTGTTGGTCCTTTTTGAGCAAAACAGGAAAACAATGTTATTTATTGGGATATCTGCTTTGGGTTATTTAATAAGATACAAGACTGCAAATGACTTAAATGCAATTATGTGAAAGTAAACTACAATACCTTCTGCTTTTATCTCTAGGATATTTAGACTGCTAAGCTGACAAAAAAATTCTATTATGGTATTTACAACTGACTATCATATAAGCTAGTTCATGCCACAGCTTTAATATAGTTGAGTCCAATTATTTTTAGCTTAGTTGTGAAATTGCTTTAAGTAAACAACTGCTATGTTATCCCATTTTATCATACTTCCAATAATGCTAACCTAGACTAAAACTGTCGTACTCTCTTAGGAGGTTTTTCATGTTAAAGGGAGATCCATATAAAGTTACAAAACCACAATTTTGATTGAACACAGTAAACTATGTGGTGTCAGAAATTTATTTTAAAGCTCTGAGCAAACTTTCGACAGAATAACCCCTCAAAGGAGAGGATAACACCATGTAAACTTTTGGGAAGGAAAATTTGATAACTTGGTTAAAAATACCGCGTAATTCAGTAAAACTCCTTAGAGTCAAAGCTCAACAGCAATATTTATGCATACATTGAAGTGACTAAGACCTAAGCCAAAATTGAATCATAATGTCGGAAAGCATGGAGAAAATGATTCAAGAACCAAGCACTGAAAAAGGTTAGCTGCCGCACGTCATCAGGCTTATGTCAGTGCAGTCTTACTCTAGCAAGCCTCAGATGTAGATAATTAATGACCACCACAGCCCCAGTAGCCTCCCAAGCCAACCCTCAGAGATCTGCCATCTGATTTCCATGGCATATGACCTTTGAAATGGATTATTTGTGATTTGTTTTGTTGGGGTTTTGTTTGTTTGGTTTTTGGTGTTGTTTTTTTTTTTTGGGGGGGTGGGGAGGAAGAGCAATATAATAGGATTTGGTAACTTTATTCTTTTGCTGCTCAGGCTAAGGCTAAGGTTCTAGTTAGTACCTGATATTTATGTTTTTTCCAGCAGTGTTTCAGGGGTCTGATTCACTTCTTCAGCATTTGGCAGAAGCCTAGACCCAAACAACAAATTCTAAGCTCTATTCTTTCCACAGCCCAAAATAAACACGATGCAAATAGGCTCTAAGACCCACAGCCATCCTCTGGGAAATTTACAGAGTAACCCTAGGTAGGGAACCAGTTTGCCATCTCTCATTTCCCATTTGGAGCACGATGTTTAGTTAGCCAACAGCTGCAGAAGACTAGACAGCAGCACCGTTAGCCTCAAACTGGCAATTTTTCAGGGTTCTCTCATTAAAGCAAGGCAACAAGCATTTTCTGCTGCATTCCCTCCCTTTCCCTGAATGTAAATTACTGGCTAAGTCCACCCCCTTTTTAAGGCAGGGATCTCCAGAGAGGTTGGCAGATGGATGCATCCTCATCCCATCCCATCCCATTTGACAGGAGCAGCCTGCAGAAATGCCTTCGGGCAGGCTCTCCAGGTGGGCCTGCTGGGGTAATAAGCTGCCTAATGGCATACTAAGCAGCCGAGCAACTGGGAGTGCTTGAGCCATCAATTCAGGTGACTCATATGGAAAGTACCTGCATTTTCACAAGCCGTGGAGATCAGTCGTGTCACTTTTGGGGTTTTCTGTCAGGAATGGAGCGAGACAAAGCTGGCAGCCATAGCGGGAAAAAACATCATTTCCCACCTAATTTGGCAAGCTGAAAATCCTGCAACCGTCTTTGCTTCCAAAAATCTCTCCATGCTCTCTCTGTATGCGTCTCTGTGGAAGTCTGACTAGAAGCCAGTTTACATCACTTCAAGGATGGGACAGGCACCTCTACATAAAGCACGGCAGCAGACGGCTGCTTTCAGACTACGTCATTTCTAGATGTGAAAGTGTAGTTTTAAGAAATTAGTTGTTTTATCTTTTATCCTTCTTGAAGTTCCAGTTTTTGCCTGAAATAAACAGATTATTTCTTTTAAAGGAAAGTTGAGGTACAATTAAGATATGTACACAGAAAGACACATTCAAGCAGTGAAATCACTTTGCTACTTCAAACCCATCTGCAAAATATCTTTGTGTACTACCTCTATAACCTTCCCACAATAGACAAAACCTCTACCCAAACACACCTCTATGTAGAGCTTTAGACCTATATCTTTCTGTAGTGAAATAGATTTGATACTTGTTAGAGTCTGCAGCTCCTATTGCTATTTCTCACCACTTTCATTGTCAAAAATGAGGGCCTGTGCTACCCTTTTATCTTTACACCTGAGCACTTGCTCACAAAATTGTAGTGTTAATGTAAAATAAACCAAAGGAA
The DNA here is from genome assembly GCA_008711295.1 of Anarhynchus alexandrinus. Lineage (NCBI taxonomy): Eukaryota > Metazoa > Chordata > Aves > Charadriiformes > Charadriidae > Anarhynchus > Anarhynchus alexandrinus. The sequence goes on along the minus strand of VUYV01000203.1, from coordinate 1,525,616 downwards.
GGAAACAGCTGCTGGAACCCCGAAGAAATAAACTGCACAAAGCGCACACAGGAGTTCATGCTTTTGCTGTTCTAGTTAGGGACTGGAGGAGGTTGTTATGATCTGTTCCTCCTTGTGGCCTGATGTTTGAAAAATGACAATGCCTTCTGCCACAATTAGCTGGCTGCGCTCCTGTTTTGTGGTAGTAGAGGGAACCAATACTTTGGGGATCTAAAGGTGTCAGGCTTAAGTCCCCGCTGAGTTGGATTCCTCACAAGAGTGTGGCAAGGAAATGCCAAATGAAGGATTTTCAGTGGTTGACATTTTTACAGGTTGTTAAGGAACGGTTTATAAAACATCAATTGCTAAATAATATTCTATTTCCTCTGTTAGCTGCCTAATCCTTGGCTACCTCCCTAAAACATGAACTACAAAATCTTGGCAGATCTAGCTTGCCTTTTATGCATTCTTGTGGAAGATCATAGATGGGGATCCTTATACAGTTGATATGAACACACAATTTAGTTGTCTAAATTTGACCGCATTAAGTCTTGCCTGCCTGGATCAAAGTGAATGCCATAATTTGTTAATTGTGGTGCCATTAGTGCTTAAAGATTTTTAAGAGACTAAACAATTACGCATACATTTTGGCACTGTGTCTTACTGCTCCTGCTGGTTTAGAAGCAAACACCGAAGAAGGCTTCAAATGGATTAGAGACCGTGGATCCCGTTCTTTAGTGTGTGGTTGTTATTAAAAGGTTATTTAGGGGCTCTCTTATGGCGGTATCTCTGGATTAAGGATTTATGGAGATAGACCAAGGATTTCTTGGTGGATACTTAGTAGTTACATATGTACCATATGTTGCTGTTTTTGAAGTTTCCCTGTGTTTAATAGTATTACTTTTTTGGCTTTTCCTTAGCATTATTTGCAGTTAGGTCAGAGGTCCACAATCCTAAACCCTGATCTGAAGGCACTGGAAATACAACAGTGTCTGAATCCAGCCCTTTTCAGTAAGCCAGTATGAAGTAATAATCAATTACTGGGTGAACTTAACCCATAAACAGACGTGGATTGCAGGAGACAGATCTGATAACATCAAAAGAAGCAAATCATAGAATACCACCTGTCAGAAAGCCCCTGAGAAGGTACTAGGGACTTCATGAAATTCATGGTGAAATTCCATTTACTCGAATCAGCATGGGATCACAAGAAAGAAGTTAGAAGAGAAAAACGTCATCACTCCTCAGGCTGGAATGAAAACAATATTCAACTTAGCAATAAGCATTTCTACCACAACTATTGAAAATCAGTTGGTTAATGATGGTCAGATAGGAACACTTTGGATTTGCCTATCCACCTATGATCAATCAGATAAACGCATGTGTGCATCCCCACAAATGCAGACACATATTTCATGTGCATTTGACTACATCCCTCTTTGATTGCAAGTTTTCATTTATAAATCATATCCTAAGCTTATAAATACTTTACATTTGTGACCCTTAGGTGTTTGACACAGTTCTAACGGTAAGGGCTTGATTTCACCATGTTAAGTTACATATGTGTTACTTAATTTGGTAACAGTTTTGCCTGCTGGAGCGTTTTTGAACAATAAAAAATGCTCATTCTGATGAAAAATTCCTTGAATAGAATAGGGAGAAGTTTGATTTTCACCTGCTTGCCTCTTCAGTCTGGGTAGAGCAGGTGTGAAACTCTCTGTAATTGAGCAAGTGGTTACATCTGCTCTCAGAGTCCCAAATGAAATTATTAAAAAGAATTAAAGACTGAATTAGCCAATGAGGACTGGAAATAGGGCAGAGTATTTTGCTTCCATGGAAGCTTGATTTTCTCGATGCTCCTGCTTAGATCAGTTAATGCTCTTCTGTTATTGGTCATGATCCCTGTCCATGAGTCTTTTTCAGACACAAACATTTCATTATTGTATTTTGGAAACTCTACTGATTTTTGATAAGCAAATATCGTTACAGATGCTGTTACTGGCAAATCATGGCAGATCTTCCTATGGAGTTCTTTCAGAGAGTATCACTCTGTTGCCAGTATTAGACTGCAGCAGCTTTGCTGCTGCTGTGACAAATTTTAAATTAAATTTTAAAAAGCGCAGGAAGATAATGATTTCCAATAAATACTGTGAAATTCACTTCCTATGGTAGTAAAAGACACACAAGTTACAACACACTAAAATTTATACATTTGCTGCAATTCACCTTTAAGGAACGCAAGAGGAAAGTTAGTGATTTTGAATAGATGATGTGTTTTATTTTATGGTTTGGAAGCATGCCCGTTATTCAGGATCACAGAACTCATGAATTGATGATCCGAAGGGAGGCTCTTTTACTATTGCATCTCCTGCGTTGCCTCTATAAATATCTTTTTTTTATTATTATTCTGCAGTTTTTAGATTTGTTTTATGGTAGCGGTTATTAATGTTGTACCTCTGACTGTTAAGAGAATTCATAGCTCTGTTAGAAGTCTGACATGTCTGAGAGATTTGCTTGTGTATGTAGTTTTCTTGCAGTAAACCAATCTGCTGGACAGGGAGGGGAATATTCTGCCTTTGATAGCAGGTATATTTCTGATTGCAGTTAGTGGGAATATGTGGCTTCAAACAAAACCAACAGCCCCAAAAGTTTAAATTACTGCAAGTCTGGAGTGTGTAAGCTTTTTTTATACAATTGCATAGCCTAGACAAAGCACAAGCAAATAGCTACTGCTGTTTATTCCTACCAGAGAGTGAGGATTGGGCATCAAAACCTCATGCTCCCAATTAACTTCTCTGGGAATTTAGAGGGTTGTCCAGCCATAGGACAAACAGTGTCTTCAGCTCACCCGAAACTGCAGCTAAAGGAGACCCATGTTACTAACAGCATCAACCTTTTTTGGTTTTAAATACCTCCATAGTTTCTCTTTTTCTCCTGAAAATGCTATTGTTACTATATTGAGGCCCCCCTCCCCCTGCCCTCGGGGTATTCAAAAGCGCCAGGAAGACACTAAAATCTTAGAAGATGTTATTTTGTATTTTACTTGCATCTTTGGGGTGTAGTGAAATGACAAAGCACAACGATGAAAAAGAGTCAGCAAAACTATGGCAACGAAGACTTTAATTTCTCTAGCAAGACGGACTAACTTGGAGTCCGCAACCTACTGCAAATCATCTCTAACACACCAAATGATTCACAGACATTTCGTGAGTAATTGGATCACTGCTGGTGCAGCAGCTCGACAGCGAGGTCGCTCAGGAGCTGGTTTATCCATGAAGGCTACACTAAAAAAAAAAAAAAAGCGTACTCTCGTTTGGGGGTTTTTTAAAGAATAATCACCCAGGAGGTTAGATAGCTCCTCCCTTGCAGGCGTGACTTTCAGAACAGACCAAGTTTCTGAGTTTGCTTAAGGTTATTTCCTCTCCAATAAATACTCACTGGATAAAAGGCAGAGGGAGAAAATGTAGGCACTGCTTTTTACAGCGTGTTTTCTCATTCTAGGGGTGATAAGGATACCTGGGAGAGCTTTGCACCTGGCAGCTACGTTTATAACACACCTTTCAAAGAGAATCATAGAATCATAGAATGGTTTAGGTTGGAAAGGACCTTGAAGATCATCGAGTTCCAACCCCCCTGCTATAGGCAGGGACACCTCCCACTAGACCAGGTTGCCCAAGGCACATCCAGCCTGGCCTTGAACACCTCCAGGGATGGGGCCTCAACAACCTCTCGGGGCAACCTTTTCCAGTGCCTTACCACCCTCAAAGTGAAAATCTTCTTCCTAATGTTCAATCTGAACCTGCCCTCTTCCAGTTTAAAGCCATTCCCCCTTGTCCTATCACTACCTGCCCTTGTAAAAAGTCCTTCCCCAGCTCTCCTGTAGGTACCCTTTAGGTACTGGAAGGCTGCAATAAGATCTCCCTCGACCATCTTTAGACAGATCATCTTTAAAAGCCCTAACATCACATTTAAGATCCTCTCCACAGTGGGCTTGTTCTGCTTGCCTTCCAGCCCTTGCTCCTCCATGAGGAAGGAATATGTCTTTCGACAGAAAGTTCCCTAGACAAGCAGGCATGAGCAGGCTGATTCTTGTGGAAAAAAGCTGACAGTATGGTCTGGACTCTGGCTCTCATGGGAGCTTTGCTATTGACTTTAGCTGGGCCAGGATTTCACACGTCGCTTGTGTTGAGTTTGGCAAGGGTTACTGGCATGAAACTGATCCTGAGGGAAGAAATCAGACCGCTTTTCTACACAAATGCCCAAACGTCCAATGTGTACGAAGAGAACGGGATGGATCATAAAAAAGACTAATCTTTTAGGTGTGGTTAGCAGGCCTGAGGATGCTCCCACCAAGGCTATGGGAGCTGACTTGGGCAGCAAGCACAGTGCGCCAACACGAGCACTTTACCTCCATCCCTTGTCAGGTTTCCTTTACAGCCATCGCAGGGCTGCTATTTCTTCACTCTGCAGCTCCAAATGAAAGAAGCCAGAGAGGCCCAGGAGAGATTTAAGCTGGTCACTGCAAATTGATTCACGCATGTGTCTCTGGTGTGAGGATGTGCTACTTCTTAGGCAGCAAGAGAAGGGGAAATGAAATGAAGAGGTTGTATGGCTGCTCTCAGGAGAACGGCAAGCTAACAAGAGCAGATTGGTGTTAATTTAGCTGAGAAAAGAAGCCTCTCCTCTTTTAGTGCTTGAGGATTTGAGATTCCAGCAACAGGTTGGTGAGGTAGGCCGGGGGAAGGAGTGGGAGGGAGATCGCTCTTTCTTAAGCGATTGCAGAAGTGTGGAAGTAGGTTATGGCAGGTTAGGGAACAGAAAGAAAAATACATAAGCAAAAGGGAAACACACAAAAAGGGGAGAGCACAAATCTGGGACAACAGCCGGCTCTTTGCTGCTTCAAAAACATCTCTGTTGGGAGAGCAGGGCAGGAAATTGCTGCTCTGCTCCACAAAATTAAAGAAAAAACAGAAGAACTACTCCCACTCTGTAGCAGGACAAGTCCCATATCCTGTCTTTCAACAGGCTAACATCATTAACGTGGAAGAACAGCATGGCTTTGGAGCAGTGTTTATTCCTATCAGGTAAGACTAGAGCATGGCAGGAGCAAGCTCCAATTTTGTCTTTATGTCAGCCCAAGAAAACATGTCCTGTAGCCATAATCCCATGTACAATTTGAGCAGTTAGCACTGCCGGTGAAAAAAGCAGTTCCTAGTGCTCCCTAGTTCCCCCATCTAGTTCAGTGTAAAACCCCTAAATAGCCCTGCCAACATAGGCTTGAAAGTGTGACAAGTGTAAATGAGTGACTGAAGGAAAGGACAGAAGGTTAAACTGTTCTTTCAAAGTCTTGAGTGTGTGTGAAACTATGGCTCAAGAAAGGCCATTTGAAAAGATAAGAGAATATCCACCTAAGAGGTACTTCTTTCTGGACAGCCAGAAATTTCTGATTAAAAGCTGCATTTAAGAGATGCTAAACATAACCTTGAAGAGGAATACTGCTTCATATCTGATAACATGACATAGCATGTGGATTTTTTAACACAATATATCATTTATATGATGATGATAATAATAAAAGCATAGGTGATTTTGAGTCCTTCTGCATCCTAGGGTTATCGTTATTCTGGTTTGTACTGTCAAGATAAAGCAGAAACAAATGGTTACCCAAGTGCTGAATATCCTTGAGAGAGCTAAAGAACAATTTTCTGAAGATGGAGAGAAGGATAGATTGGCATGAGGTAAAAGAGACACCTGCTTCAGTACTTTTTGTTGATCCAAAGCTTCTGTTGATTCAAGGGATAAAAGAAGTCCCCTGATGGGATGTGCCAAGAGACACTTTTAATCTGTTTTTGCTGGTGAGTGAGAGACTCTACTGCCAACGCTTGCGGTATGAACTTCGTCCCGTGTTTATTGTGTGAAGAGACAAGATGAAGGGGTAGCCTTCCCTGCACCCCTCAGACTTAAATAGAGACTAGAACCTAAGATGCACACCCTTTAATCTTTTAGGGAAAGGATAGAGAAGATATATGGGCTCAAATGCATAGATTCAAATTAATGCCTACATCTTTTGATCTCAGAAGACCCTTATTTTTATTTTTAATGTGTCCAATCTCCTGAAGAATAGCTGGTTTATTGCAAATTTGACTCAGTGTGGTGAAAAAAGCAGCTTTCAAACCGTCGGCTGGTGAAACACTGAGTGAAGTGGAGGCCTGGGGCAGCTTCAGCCTAAATTCAGGGCAGAATGAGGTCCAAACACACCATCTGGAAATTTTCATATCACCTGCCTGGTTACATAAGGGAGATTAATGCCTTCTTATGGCTCTCTTCTGTGGAGGACAGTAGTTAGATTTCCTTCAGTTTCCAGGGAGGTTAACTTGCATGCTGAGCCAAAGAGTTAACTGAAGTGCTGTCTGGTAGGAAGCAAAATTCATGCCGAAACTAGGTATCTGTTATGCATTCTAATTTACTTTCCCTGATTGCAGCAGGAATCAAACAACAACAGCTACAAAAAAAAAAAAAGGCACAGAGCAGTGAGCAAAGAATCTTTTTGAACTAGCACCCAACCCAAAAACTCTCCGGGCTTTTTCTCTGATGCTGTTCTACCTGTCCTTCTATACCCGATGGTTTCTTCTTTGTTAGTCTGTTTGCTTCTTCCCTTTTTTTCAGTGTCTCTGTCCTTGCAGCAGTTTCTCCTGCAAATACAGAAAATTTCCAGCAGAACAAGAAGGGGTGAGGCAGCTCTGCTCCTGGCTGCCCATGCTCCATCTTTGGGGTGTGGAGGTAAAGCTGCTATGGTATCGACTCCCCCATATGTAAGAGAAATCAGAGCCACTCACTTGTTTTCTTGCAACTGTATTGAAGTGGGGGAACTGCAATCAGACATTCCCCCAGCTCCTCGTTTCAAAGAGGTTTAACCAAGTGTATAATTACACAACTATTTCACCTTTACCACTTGGGGCTCAAAATGCCAACAATTCCAGAGTGCAACCGCTGGTAAAGCCTTATTGCATTTGACTTTGTCAAACCTCTTGACTTTTCTGTGGGATGCACTTAACCCCTTTGCATCTGGGAGACTGCCCCAAACACTTTATCCTAGGCAGAAGAAAACAAAGCTGAGCAAAACAAAAAACAGCAAGAAGAAAAAACTGAAATATTTCAAGACGTTCAAGTCAATACATTCTCGAGTAGCTCTGCCATTAGAGGTGTGCTCCTGGTTGGTCACCTTAGTCACCTCTTGTGAAAGCAGCCTACTGAGAGATTTGGACCTATCATTTCGTCCCCAGTTTTTTTTTTCCTATAAAGCATTTGACTCATCCATTGTTGTATCAGACTCCAATGTGGTCTTCTCCGTGTTGTCACCTTGGAAGTGGGCCCTCAAAGTAGATGAAAAATTAAGCTCACTAAAATTTCTGTTATCTCACTATGCTCCATATGCTCCTGTTTGCAAGGAACTGTTGTACCAGGGCTTTTGTGGTAATTTGGGTTTGAACGTCCTGTTTTCTGAGCTAATTTTCTACATCGTGCCTACATTACACCCAGTAGAATTTTCTCTCATCTTTGATACAGGCTTTGCGGCCCCAAAATGTCCAGGAGTTTTACAATCATCTTATAACTTATAACTTAATCTCCCCTGTTCCTCATTTAACTGCTCTCTTGAAGTATCATGTCTCAGCTTATATCCTTCTAACTTTGGATGAATGAAAAACACTGAACATCAGAGAGAGGCAAACACTGTAATGCTTTTATGAATATTCATCTGTATTTTGAAAGGAATTCTGCATTTCCTTGGTTTTAATTTTCACACCATAAATTTTCTGACAAGTAATATCTGTACAGAAATATTTGCCGAAACAGCATATACTATTATAATAGCATCAAGTAGTACTAGAATGTTAAAATTCAAATGAATAATTGATATTCACATCAAAAAACTGAATCAAAGAATTATCCAATTGAGGCAAGAAGGCATGCCATGTGATCTCTGTGTTAAATTAGATCAGACTGACTGAATTTCTTTTTTGAAAAACTGCAATAAGCTGCCTGTGAATGGGTCTAAACTTGAGTTTCACTCACTGTAAATCATTCTGAATGACAAACAGACTTGCAAAAACATGTTTATAGACAATTTTCAAATGGAAAAAGAGGCAAATGCATTAAAAAAAGTATTTACCCTGAAATATTCTCCCAGCTGAGCTCTTAGATAAGTTACTGTCAGGCAATCCAGAATGGTGCTTTCCCTTTGCATTCTCTCTCTGTTAAATGATGCCAATTTGAGGGCAAAAGATTGTGCTTTGACCCTGGCGTGTCAATCTTCTGCTTATCTGTGCAGAAGACTACCTCAGAATCAATGGGGTCTCCTTATTTAAAGTACTCTCTCACTCCCTGGCCAAAGTGTGCCCATATAGGGAGTTAAATTATCTATGAGTATTCTTGCTTCACCCACTGACCTATATTGCTATGACCATTACCCAAGGTGATGCCTTATTGGTATTTCTGCTCCAGTAAGTGAGCCTTCCCAGGGCTAAAATACCCTTTATGAAAACATTACAAGGAAGCAGCAGTAGTACTAGAGTGGTCACCAGTAAGAAAAAACAGTCTTTTTCTATGGAAGGTGATTTTACAAAATATTCCCAGTCAGTGGGACAAGAGGATGAACCCCAGATGAGCCGGCGTTGCTTTATTCCTTTCCTGGGAGAGAAGGGGAAAGGCCAGTATAAAAGGGGGGCAAAGGAAAGGTCCCATGCGATGTGGCACTCCAGGGGTTTGGCTGGTTTCTTCAGTCAAAGGAACAGAAGGGAAAGCAGAAGAAGCCTTGCAGGTCTTTGAGCAGCACAGTCATGCAAGTTGGGCCATTAATATGCACTTACACACATTGTTTAATGAGGTGGGCTCAGGAGAGGATGCAGTAATTGAAAGGGGGGTGCACTGCTGGAGGTCCTGGGGAGCACCCGTCCATCTGCTAGCTGCAATGGGAGAGCTGGAGCGGAGCCAGCTCATGCTTGGTCATCTCAGGCCATACACAATCCGGAAAAGTCCTCCTGGAGAAAAGGAGGTGATAGGAGCAGCACTGCAGACCTCTTAGCGAGACCAGGGAAGGGATGCCAGGCTGCTCCAGGCAATCAGGCAAAGCCATGTGCTTCCCCTGGTCGGCAGCGCTGCCAAAGCGGGTGCAGTGGATGGGAAGCATAGCGAGGGCAGCAGGAAAGCTGCATCTGAAAGAGGTCAAAATGCCAGCAGGCATGGGAAGAGGTGAGATGACTCACAGGGAAAGATACTACATGTGCAAGGAACCGTTAAGGCTAAGGGGAAATGCATCCATCGGACAGCAAGGAGTTTAAAGACCTATTTGGATCCTGTTTTTTTTTTTTTAAAAAAAAAGCAAGCAAAAATCCCAAGTTGTTGGACAGGAATAATACTTTGGGGGATTGTGGTACACCACCTGGCATGGCTGGATGCAGCTCAAGCCAAGAGCCATCCTGCAGCAGGAGACAGGCTGGCTGATAGGCCTTGAGCTCCAAAAAAGGAGGGTGAAACCTGGGACTGTTGAATCAGCTTTCCTATGTTTTTTCCCAACAGGAGCCCTAAGTGGATTAAGGAATCTTGGTATCCTTTGGCTCACCCCATATCCTTTTAGGAGCCGTGTGCTGTGCGTAAGTGTAGGAATCCCATTATATTCATTGGCTTTTTTACATTATCCACACCTTACGTGTCATAGTAGCCTTCTATTGAAATTGCCTTTGTGCCTACCCATGAGGTGTATGATATTGGAATTGTTCATAAATCAGTGTCATAACACTTACAAAAATCTGTCTTTGATGTCACTTCTCTTGCTTTTTCTGTCTCCTAATATTTGAGCTAAGAGGACAACAGGCAAATAGCAACACAAACCAAGCCAGCAACAAGATGCACTGAAAACATGTAGTACCCTATTATTTGGAGAGAGACCTTTCAAACAACAGTCTTTGTGCTGCATCTTTGCATGTGTAGAATTGTGAACACCCCTGTTATTCCCAAACGAGGTAGTCCAAGAGACTGGTGGCAGTTCACTGCAGCTTTTTAACACAATCCACTTGCAAGTATTCAATGCAGAAAGATATTATTGGGCAGCGTATTCTGGGAATTATTTCATCTTCCTACACAAAGGCAAAGCCATTTATCAGTTCAGATCCATTCATTATCCTTTCCTATAAGACAATACCTTTCTACCTAGATACTGCCTTCCACAACCCTGGCCATATTGTACGAAACAATAAACACTGGAGCTATCACTGAAAAGCATCTTTCCTGGCTTTGCCAGCAAAGCTTTTCTTCTGGGGAAATGTGTGCAGACAGGATGCTCCTCCTTTTCCTTCCCAGTGACCTCCAAGCCAGCAGCTGTCTGAGGACAAGGGGCCTCCCTGGGTATTGTGATTGCTGTTCAGCTGGGCTTTAGAGGCCACGATTAGTCCATCTAAGGGCAAGTAGGATATTTCATAGGCTTTTGCCATCCATGCAAATTCTGGATTATTTCCTCCTCTTCACAAATATTATTGCAGTTAAAAAAAACCCAAACAACCACAAAAAAAAAAACCAACCCACACACAGAAAAACAAACCCCCTTCTTGCTAATTTGTTTACTCATTGACTTTCATGTAATACAGGAACTGGCAATGCGGTCCCTGAGCTAGCTCTTCCAGTATCAGCACATCAGTATTCAGGAGTCCAACTGCTGCTGTTTGCAAATCTGTGTAGACAAATGCAGTCCAAAACGTACAAGTTGGACCTAAACATTAAACTCTATTTACTGTAGGATTAAAGGTAAGTCTTCAACAAACAAAAAATGAAAAATGTGGATCTGCAAATATGAGCAAATATAAACTTGTGATTTTAATATGCTATGAAAAAGGATTTTTTGTACAGTTTCTATCTCTGACGTTCCCCTGTTTTACATGCATTTCCTCTCTACAGATGTGTCTGGACTTTAAAAAGTAGATTTTGGAGACTCGGTCTTAAGTTGCAGCATGAACAGTTGCCCACTTGAGCCATTATCTATAGAAGTTGTGGCCAAAATTCAACAGTGTTGATGCAGGAGATTAAGCAACTGAAACGAAGACTCTTCCCTCTGCCTGGCAAGGCACCTTAGCACATGCTGGACTTCATGCGTATGGGTACATACACCAGTGCTCCAAAGGGTACTTGTGTTCCTGCTGTGAAGAATAGTCTGCAATGGCTTGTGACATGAAGGCCTTCAATAAAGCATTCATTTTCCAGACTTGCTGAGTATACCTCTGTCAGATTTATATTACCTTTTTTTACACACGGTAAGCTTTCTTCACTTTGGCTGTATTTGGCTATATAGGTCGATTTTAAATGCTCTTCTAATTGAACCCAGTGTAATATGCTGGTGCACAAACGACAGAGGAAGGCCATCAGTGGTATTTGTTTGTGCTACTAAAGCACTCCCTTGATCTGGATAGAGGAATTTTGAAAAGATGTGTTGTGTACCAGCATTAAAAATATCTCAACACCTGGAAGATTTGGAGGCCAGCCCAGGGTAAGAGTGGGACCTCTAGGCACTTGAACTTCACGCTGATGGAACTCGAGGAGCATCTTGACAGTGATGGAAATGAACCCTAGACTGAAAGCTGAAGTGGAGACAAGCAGTTAAATTAATGCAACGGCTAGCCAAAGTACAGAGCATCGTTGGAGCCAACTGCATCACAACTCAGATTGCTTGTGCAGGGAACGTCAGCCTCTGGAGGGGAAACCACCAGCAGTGCCACTTCCATTCTGACAGACAGGTGCTTGTGGAAGAAACATGCATCCATGGAAATATTCTCTGTGTTTGAAAGCTGACCTATCTCCCCAAAATGCACTTCACAGGGCATGGTACTATCTGAAACATGCAGAAATTTGTGTGCAAGAAGCCAATAAAACCATAGATAAACTGGTAAATGGAGTCCCAGGAGGAGCTGTATGCCCATATAGTTTCATATTAAGCAGGGAAAAAGAAAGAGTAAATATTGATTGTCAATGTAGGATTTTGATGATAATAAGAGTCTTTCTGTGGGTAGCCACTGCATTGCTTGAGCACAGGAAATTAAATCAGTCTGATCCCTGATTGATAGGAAGCCTGGATCTGACCTGACCAGCCTGTTAGACGCCTGTAACACTCTCTAGGAGTCAACCTACCAAGCTGGTTCTGCCCTAGATACCACACTGCAGCTGCCAGCCTGCTCCTCCGGATGTGGGATTCACCTGGATCAATGCCTTTTGGTGCTCCACTAATGAATTCCTTCTTGTACTGGGTAGAAGTGAACAGTTTAGTTGCCCAAGAGCAATTCACAAGTGTAATGAAGTTTGTTAGTGTGTGCCATTCATTAACTGGGGTTTGCGTGTTTTGCCTGGCGTCCACAGTCAAAGCACACACATGCACACACTCAAATTGGCATGCGTCAGTATAAGCTGTCTTCTTTCAGTGACTGAAGAGAGCAAAGGAGGTAATTTCTCGTCAGATCACCCCAATTTGCCTGGCCGTATACAAGTTTTTGAGGGTGCCAGATCTATCAGCAGGCAGGTGGGGGTCCCTTTTTCTACTACTTCTCAGAGGAGTGACTCCGGTCTAAATGTGTCTCTGCAAAGATGATGCATCTCATCTGTCTTTGTTCCTTTGTGGCACGAAGATAGAAAAAGGGTAGAGGAGTTTGGCCAGGCATGTGTCCGACTTATTTGGGAGGGTGACAAAATTGAGAAACAGTCAGAGTATCCAGTAAACTACTAATTAAGTATGACTGCAAATAACCTTGTACGACCTACAGGCTCAGCCTAGGTTGTTGTGAAATTTTAGGATCCAGCCAGGAAGAGTGGATGGACGTCTGGCTTTCTATAGATAGTAACTGCTACTTTGGGTGCCTTTGGCTATAGTCTGGCCTGACGTTATGAAATCTAACTTCACAGATTTGGATGTATTTTGCATTTGCTTGGGTCAAGTCTGAATTTATTCTGCCATTAAAAAAAAAAAAAAAAAGAGAAGCAGAAGGAGGACGATTATTTAGGAAACTGAAAATGCCAAGGGAGCTCTTGGACGCTATGCTTCTCTTCCCCATCTTACTGCATGCAAATAACAGCTTTCCTTACAATTTCCGACAGAAAGTATTTGGAGCACTCATTTTGACTTCCTGATTTGAGTGTGTGCTTGACTCTGTGCAAGTGGCTACAGTTACCAAAAGCGCTGAAACATAATGCTGTGCCTCAACATGAATATTCAAGTTCTTTCAGGAGGACACCGCTAAGATCATTACAATTGCTAATTATAAAAGTGGTAGCCAAAACTCCTGCTTCCTTCTATTATTCTTACATCCTGCAGATGTCCTGATTTAGCCAGTTAATCATCAGATTCTCTTGGGAATCATCTGGTCGTTCAGTTTTGTCTGTCTTTTTTTAAAAAAAAAAGAAGTTGCTTTGAATTTTTAGTGTGGTGCTTCTCATTTTCTCAAATGTTATGTTTCATTTCTTAAATATTGTATGTGATGTTGCATTTCTTAAATACTGTGCTTGGCATGTGTGCATGCACTTAAAAGGTCCCCAAGCCACATTTCAGTTCCTGGGAAAACAGCGCATATCCCTTCAGTCAAAGCAGACGTTTCATTTTGCCTTCGATCATTATACCACCTGCTCACTCTCGGCTACAGCAGGACTTTCAATAGCTCTGTCATGCGGCTTCTGTAAGTTTTGTTTACATCTGAAAATATTGCTCCTGTGTGGCAGCGCTTCTGAGAACCGTACCAAAGGCTGGTGTGTGCTTGTGGGCTGGCGTGATTGCCCTGCTCTGCAACAGTGCCTTGTGAAACGATGTTTGGGGGAACGATAAGCAGAGTGAATGGTTGGCCAGAGTCCCCTGGCTGCTCCAGCACTTTTGTGCTACCTATCAGCTGTAGATATCCGAATGCCTCCTCATCTTTTCGCATACTCTAATTTCCCCACAGCTAATGAGATAGTGTGGGACTGCCACACCATAATCTGCGAGGAAAAGGATGTGAAGGGAGGAAAGGTCACCCATTAGGAAGCCATAACCCCGAGGCCTAGAAACACATAACTGTTGTGTTCCACCTACCGTCGCAAGAGGCTATATTTGTAAAGCATTTATGCTGTATTATGTTTGTAACGCACTGATGGTGTGGTATTCACTGCCTGGCATAATCTGACACTGTGAAAACTCATATCCTTTGAAAAGGCCACTAATGGAGAATGGGAATAGAGATAATTACAAGAGTTGGCAGAGCTAAACCATCAGATCACAATAGCAAATTTGGCCACCGAATCGATTAGCAGCATGAGAGACTCTTCTATACCAGAACAAGTTCTATTTTTTCCTCCTCCTCTCTTTCCAGTAAGCCAACACAGCTCAGCTCCATGGTTGCAGCAGAGTCCGCAGATTATTCTCTGTACCTAATTCATATTTTTTTGGGTTTTGTTTTGGTTTGGGTTTTTTTTTCAGTAAACAGTGCAAAATTGTGTATTTATTCCTTCTGTGTGGGTTAATGTATCTAAAGATAAATTGTCTCTTTGCCCCTGCACATGCACAAATCTCTGTGCTGCATTACCACTGAGGATTCAAGTCCCAAACTGCGTGTGTAGGGGTGCAAAGCACAACTCTTACCATGTTTATGTTATTTGCTGATTTTTCCATCAAGCCTAAAACTACTGGCAGGTCACCTTCCTGAACCACTGGAGCTCACTGCTCAGAAGCCAGCCCCAGGGACACACTCCAGGCTCTTCAGAAGTGATAGCCAAAGCCATGGGAAGAGGGGATGCATGAAAATGGAAGAGGAATGTGAAGAGCGAGATAGGTGGGTAAAGTGGGTGATAAAAGGCGGGGGGGGGGGCAGATAGGAGAGAGGAGTAGCTCTAATGAACCTTGAAAAAAAAATCTCACGCAAAGAGAGTTTTAGGGAATGAAAAGGTGTCAGACTTTTTATTTATTCTCTTTTCTGTGGATGATCCCAGAGAAAAAAAAAGTATCTATATTGAATGGATGGCATTACTCTGGAATTCACATTATCCAGCTGTTAGGATGTTGTTTCCTCATTACACCCCTATGTCTGTGTGATTTATGACACCATTTCAGAGAGCAGGTATTGAAGTCCCAGAGGAGTTGGGGTTTCCCCTTGCTGCTGTCTTGCACTGCATCTCATCATCCACATCAGTGTGAAACACTGTCTGTGGAGATTCAGCAGCAGGCAACGTCTGCTTTGTGCTGGAGTAGATACCTGCACAAAGAAGCAGAAGTCAATGTCCCCAATATCCTGCCCAAGGCCATCCAGCATGCCCATGGTGCAGCCTTCACCCAGTCTCCTAAACCCCACTTATGTGTCTGAACCTCAGGAGCAACCCTCCTCTCCCAGAGCCACATGATGCACCAAGTTGCCATGTCTCCATGCAAGCAGATGGCCTGCAGGACCAGAGTGAGTTGCTGTGCAAAGTCCCCCATGGGGAATCAAAACTTGTCTTTCCATCCACAGTTGCTTTTATTCACAAGTGCTGAGGGTTGAAAACATACAAATGGGTGAGCGATGAGCATTTATGATGCCACACGACCTCCAGCCCGATGGTCAATATTTCAACAGGTATTTGAGCTGCCTTTAGTTTTCCTGGTGCAGGAACCTTGGCAGCCATCCAGCATCCACCCCTCCTGCTGGACTGCGTCCTCCCACATTGACCATCCTACGCATCTCTTTTAACCTTGCCTTTGTGCAGCACTTCACATCTGTGCTCTGTAAAATCAAATCCTTAGATAGCTTTCTTAATCATGGTTGAGTTCATTAGCCCGCATTCTTCTCATGGTTACTTGAGGCAAATCCAAATGTTCTCCCAGGTATAGCTGAGGGAAAAACTTTGTTGATGATGTTTTTGAACCTCTTCCTTTGATATAAACACTGGCCTTGGAACAACTCTTCCCTGCTTTGTGAACTTATTTTTCCCCATTTGGAAATACTGAATAAACTGAACAACTTGGCGGCACATTAAAGCTTGTTTGAAACCACACACAAAAGATTTTGTGCAGCTCAAATGCCAGAGAAATGTTTTCACATGTGATTGAACATAATAGTCCAAGATTAGAAAACCTAGCAAGAAGCGGGGGGGATTAAGAGCATGCTCTCGTGAAAACCTTCATAACTTCGGATCAAAGTCAACGCAATGAGGTACCCAGATGAGACTAGTTTGTTGAATCGTATCACTCTACCACAAAATAAGCAGCGTGAAAAGGAAGATTTTACTCATTTCACTTTCACTGTTATCCTGCATCTAGGCGTGAATATAAATTTTTAAAGCCTTGCAGTATTAAAGCTATATATTTGTGTCAGCAAATTGTACATAATCTGTTTTGTAAATATTAGAAGCTCTAAACCCTTGGGCCAAATTCTTCTATGAGATGCACACATACAACTCTGACAGTCTTCAGCTGAAGTTATGCTTGAAACAACAGAAAGCATAATTTGACAGAGCCAAATCCATTCTTTTTAGTAGCATAAAACATTGGAAGAATAAGTTGGGCTAAATTCTGATCTCAGATGCGTTATAATTGAGATAATAATACAGTCAGCTATGTTACTGTCATTTAAAAGCACACTAGTAAAATAGAGAAGAATTATAGCTGTTTGTTGTAGAGCCTTATGGAAAGGTTCTTATTGACAAGATGCTGGGCCTTCAAAGAAAGCATTAAAACCTATGTTAAAAAAGTGATATTCCTACCTATATCAAGTTTTGTGCATTTTGACATAATAGAACTACAAAATAGTAAGTCATCAAACAGATCTCATAAACTATTCTTTCCTGTTCACTCCACCAGAAGGATGAATCTGCGAGATCAGCTACACTGATGTGTGACTCAGTGGTGTTATGCCTCACTAGTGAGATTAATAAATGAGATTAGAATTTTCACCCATCGTAGCCTGTATAAACTAAAATGGTATATTCCTCATCTGAAAACTTATGTTTCAGCACTGGCCTCCATCACTCTGTAATGGAACTTGCTGTTCTAGTGACACATCTATATTCTCATGAAATGAAAAAAAAACCACCCAAACCAACATTTCTCTATGATTTTTGAAGCATCACATACTTTTATAATTCTCTAAGTCTCTGGAAAATTACTAGTTCCAGAGAAAAAGTAAAGGAGCTGAAGATGAAATTTATCAAACTTGCCATCTTGCATACTTTTCCTCTGCATTATACTGTAACAGAGCCTTCTCGTTCTCATTTTCTTGAGCAATAAAATGAACTTTGTAGTTCTGGTTTAATATGGTCCTGAACTGAACGATTTTGTCTTTGGCACAGATTTTAAGGTGGAATTATTTAGATTTTTTTCATTTTCATTTTCAAAGACAAAATTTCTTTCTTTATTTAGTCTCATTTTGTTGTTTGCAAAACTATCATGGGGATCTAGAACTGGATTTTAAAAACTGGGATCAAGAGCTGTCTGATCTAGGGCTGGGGAATGAGTTCATCTCCTTTTATCTCTGTGATTTATAGTGTTTTGTTCCAAGGGCAATAAAGTGTTATTACAATTCAATGTGTGTTACTACTAAGGAAAGGGCAACCTATTAGGAAAAAGGCACAAAACCCAATGCAATTTGAAAATAACACAGCATAACTGGTATTTCTTTAGAACAGGCTTATATGGAAGGGAACCAGAGGTTAATTGTGCAAAATAATATTACTGCACATCCAAATGCCATTTCTAAATGTTATAGTACATTAAAGTATACTGCAGTGAATTAATAGTCCTAACAGTGATGATAAGCATGAGTGGACTTGAGGAGGTATCCTGCAGCTGCTTTCTGTCAAATATAAGTAATATTAAGGAAACAAGTGTACGATTGCTTTTGATCTGAGTTAATGAGACATTAACAGTGAATAAAGTGACTTTAAACCAAAACTTCCTTATTGTATTTTAACAAAATATTGTTGAACACTTTTTCTGTAGTGACAGAGATGGAACGACCTTGCAGAGGAATATGGCAAGCCTGTATAACGTACCGGTTGCTTCCCCATTTAAAGTGTCACTAGTAGGGCTACCTCACACCAAGCAAATTTTCATGCAGCCTCAGTTGGGGCAACCTACTGATCTTTCCACACTTTGACATCACTGTCAATGGTGGATATTGGTGTAGCATTCCCGGGATGTCTGTACCAGTATTCAGCAAAAGTTGAATCAGTGCAACTGAGGTTGAACAAATAATTCTTGCTGTCGGCCACGTCGAACCAGTGGCTTTCAGCTGCTGAGGTGTTATGAGAAACAGCGTAGGAAATGGTGACTGAGTGTGTGTCCTGAGAGCCCTGTAGCTTTCAGTGTCGCCTGGCTTGTAGCGGTAGAGGTCATCTTTAAAGGAAGTTCCGCAGTGCTGTGGAAGGATAAGTGGACTTTTATGAGAATTTTTCTAAGGTAACTGGAGGACTTTTATCTATTTCTTTTCAGAGAGCATGGGGCACGTGCTCTGCTTTTGAAAAGTCTCCCCTGGAAATGCTCCAGAAATGTATTGGAAATTCTGTATCTCCACAGCCCCTCCATGGCCCTGATGCTCATTGATGCTAGGCAGATCTGAGGGAAGGACAGGGGCAAAGGGCTCTTAATGGATTGTGCAGTGTTTCAGGATATGTGAGGTTGTATTTAAAAACCAGATCTGCAGAAACCCAGATTAGAGGAGTGCCAGTGAAGGCAGCGGTGTTCCAGGTAGCTGCACTGCCCAGTTTCTTTAAGAGAGAGACGCAAAATTCACTCAGTGCGGTTCGGAGCTATGCGCTCCTAAATTTGGGTGAAGATTTCAGACATACTGAATAGAAGTGGCAGAGAACTGTCTTCTACAGGAATAATGTGTTCTGCCAAAAGAAAAACTTCTCTGAAGATTGGCACGCAAGTTACCATTGAATGATTGCTGGGAGAAACTTAAATTTCTCAAAGTTTCACTTGCCTCTATAATAAGGAAGTTCTCTCAAGCAGTGAAGCACAACAATTTCCTTAGACTTTCATATATGTACTGATCTATTATTAGCTTAGGCAAAAAGGTACGGCATAAATAACTGCATTACAATGCAATGCACACTCTAGAAGGTTGTAATCGTAGACATAATTGTAACAGCAGGTCTATGTTGTCCAGCTAAATAGAGATCTGTAATTCAGACCATGCAGAATGGAGTGCGGTCTGTACCTCATGGTATCATAAATCTAAGGTGGGAATTTTACTGTTACATTGCAACTTTCTTCACTGTGAGGTATTGCCATCAACTGCAAGGAAAAGCTCTTACATCAATTCAGTGCTAATAGGACTCCCTGGTTATCATCACCCAAGTGTCTCTGGCCAATTAAAGTTTTTAACTTAGTCAATCCAGCATAAATATTCTTTAATACCAATTAACACAATCCATTCATCATTATGATAGTTTTACGATTGTGCCAGCTTTTGCAGACCTTGGAATACATACAGTACAGAAAAAAAACCAGAGCCTGAATGAAACATCATCTTGTTATTGAAATAGCATCCTGATATTTCTACATGTAATGTGATATCAGAGAATGAATGAATGAATGCTCCAAGATAGATCTTCAATTAAACCTTCTGTTTTCATTCCTGAACGACCACTGCCATACATTTTAGATTGTTTTGCTGTACTATATTATTAGGAGCAAAATATATTATTAAGGCTATTTAAAGAAGGTATCTCTTCCCTTTAAGCGAGTGGTACTGGAAGGATTTGGGGGTATTTTTTCAGTCCCAGTTATATTACTTCCCCCAAACAAGATTGTAATTACAGTGTAAAGGAGAAAAAACAGATTTACGGTTTGACGACAGTGAAGGCAATAATCCTAACAAATAGAGGACAGAGCCTAATAAAAAACAGTTATGATTTTTGCCTTGTCCCTGACTATGTAATTTCCTTGTTCTATCTGTGGGAGGACACACATTGCCTGAGCTACTCCTGAGGCTCTCCAAAGTCATCTTTCACTCTTACATTTCAGCAGCAAGCACTTACAGCAAACTTTCATTCTATCTAACAGCTGCGTATTACCTAAGAAACCTCAGCTGCAGGATTGTTCAGTGTGATTCTTGGAACATAAAAATGATTGTTTTTCATTGAAATGTTCTGGTCCAATTTGACCCACTGAGACCAGCAAATAGCGAGTGCCTGAAATAAAGCATTTTCAGATGACAGGAGAAAGGGACTGGGAATTAGGAGGCTGAGGGTATTAGTTCTTGCTCTGCCACTGCCTACCTACACGACCTTGGCCAAACTGCTTGCTTTCTTGCATTTCCCTTCCCCTGTTCTCTCTACTTCAATTGCAGGCTTTCCATATTTGTTTGCACAGAAGGTAGCACAGTGCAATTCCATCTAAGAAAGAGCACATTTACAAAACCAGGCAGGCTGTCCTTTCTCTCATTAACTTCGGCAGTCTCATGCTGTCATGGGGTTTGTTGGGGATTTTTTCAGGGATGACGATTAGGAATATCAGATGCTGAAACTGTACATTTTTATTTTGGAAGAAAGTATTTTTGTGGGGTTTTAGCCCACTCCCTCCTTTCTGCTGAGCCGTGGGTGCAGCGAGGTGCATGTGGAGAGGGATGCTCATAGCCCCTGGGCCAGCAACTGGGAAAGACTCATGGCAGCAGCGTGTACCTGCTGCTCCCCAAGCTGCCTCCCTGTCCTGGACCCACGACTGAGAGGGGAGTTCCTTCACCTGGCTTCAGGAAAACACTGCTTACTTGGCTCAGACATAATTCAAACATGAGTTTGGTAGAAGAATTACAAGGAAGGTAGAAAACAGTAAAGACGCGAAGGCCCCCTCACACCTAGATTACGCTGCGATTTGTATCCAGATAGGTTTTTAGCTTGCTGCAGTCATTACCACACTTTGAGGACTCAGGTAGTTTTCCTCCACCACCAGATTGATTGAGATGGGGTGAATTTTTCCTCCTTTCCCAGGAACCTGGCTGGGTCACTAGAAAGGGTAAGTTCAGCCAGGCCCATTTCATCAGGCGACAGAAAGCCACTTCAGACACTTATCTGATGAGGAACCTGATATCTTGCTTGATAAAGCCAAATCAGAGGAGGGCACAGCGGAAAGCAGAGCTCCTACTATCTCACTGGAAGGAAACAATCTCCTTTTTCTAGATCTTTAGTCCTTGAATGATCGGAGAGCCCCGACTTTAGGCTGGGGAGTAGCTGTGCAAAGGAGCAAGGGAGGAGATCTCCATAGGGCAGGGAGATGGTGGGGAGTGGGGTGGCAGGGAAGGAGAAAACAGCCTTCCAGCAGGTGAAAACAATTAGGGAAGAAACTGTGACCTATCCTGCACAAGTTATTAACAGTCGTTCCCTGATGATTTTTATTAATAAAATTGTGGCCTAATTATGCCACCTCACTTGAATTTTGTTTTACTTTCTGTGCTTCTGGGAAAAGAAGCAAAATATATTCAGGAGAAATGAGAAGATGGTGCTGGAGACAAAAATCCCTGACATTTTTAAAGACATATTAACCAATATACTAGCAACTTTGCTCATGGGAAAGCAGACAAAATAATGAAAACAAGGAGACGGGGACTGGAAAAAGAGAAGAAATGGAGCAAAAGGGAGAGCAGAGCAATGTGGAAGAAATGAAGGACACAGTGCAGCTTCTTAACTTGTAAGGGAAAAACATTATTGTCAAATACCATGCATAACATGTACGAACAATGAATACTTGCTAAATCCTGTACAGAAGCGTGAAGGGTACAGAAATGTCTGCCAATATATCCTTTCCTAAAAAGATCCATCCAGCCAGGGCAAAATTATGCAGGCAGCCTCACAAAAGCATGCTCTGTGGAGGCCGGTTGTCTCCCCTCCTGTCCTCTGAAGAAGAATTGGTAAAAAGTGGCTTTTTTGTTCTCAGCAGTGCAGTATACAGGCATTAGTTTATGAAGACTCATTCTGAATAGTCATACTGTAACCTCAACAGACTCTTGGAAGCTGAGAAAGTTCAGAAACATTGCAGGTTGAAGATGGCCTCTTTTTTTTTTTTTTTTCCATTTTATTTAGTTTTGGTTTGCAGCTTGCTTTTAAAAAGCTTTGTGTTACTATGGTTATAACTGTGATGGTCAAAGGACATGGGCAAGCTAAAATTTGCAGGCCTTTACTGGAAAAAACTAATACAGTGGGAAAAAGGAAATAATCTTCCTGGCGTACAAGCCCTTCCTGTCTACATTTTCCAACTATACTGGTTGGTCTAATGAAAGACGCTACTCCCACCTACAAACCTTATCTCGCCTGTGAAAAGATTGTAATTCATTTACCTCTCTAAAGGCCTCATAATACTATTTTTTTTTAATGCTGGAACAATCCCGAACAATGTGCCTGTGTATTTGATAGTCTAGATTTGAAGCACTAAAGGCAATTTGTGACATAACTCACTCAGCTTTTTTTTTTTTTTTCCTTGGTCCCAAATGCATAGCTTAACTCACATAATCAGAAAGTGGATTTACAGAAGCCATTGCAGCTTTAATAGTTGAAGAAGCATTAGCAATTTAGGAAAAGGTAGTAGATAAAAAGAGTGGGAATTTTAGAAAATGCTAATCCTTTTCCTTACTGAAACACACTTGCCTTGCCTGAGGCATCATTCCTAGGGAAAAAAAAATAGAAAAAAAAGAAAAAACCAAGCTGCATTAAGATTTAACTGCAGGGTTGAATTTAATTTTGTTTTATCACATTTGTACACAGGAAATGTATGTGAATAACTAGTCCTTTCTGCAAAATATACTGTCAGAGCCTTGTCTGACATGTTTGTAATCTCTTATGCAAAGACTGGGGAATGTGATGTCCCAGCCCTGGTAAACTGTGTTAAAATCCAGTATAAAATAAACTATTGCTAGTTAAAGTATTTGAGGAGACCAGCTTAAAACTGCTTGTGCAAGAACAGCTCCTCTGTTCAAACACCAGCAGAAAGTGAACACAAAAGAGGCACGTTGCTCAGCTGAAGTACATCATTACAAATTATTTACATTTGGGGTGGAATCACATCCTGATTTGTTTTTATGAGAGCATTAAGCATGTTTTTGATACCGGAGAAGTAGTGAAAACTAACAATACTAAGGTCATAACAATACGTCCTAGGTACCTATCGCTGCAGTAGACAAGCACCTTGGCAGATATGGATAACGGAGACAGAGACATTATAGATTCAGCTGTCATTTTGTTGTAACAGCTTACCTTCTAAACCTGTCTGGGAGAGAAAGGGAATAAACTGCTGTTTGACATGCATGCAAGAAAATTTGTTCTGCTGCTTACGTGCATGTAAGATGGAAGGATTTCTTTTGGGTTTATTATTAGCATAATCAGAAACATTGCACTCCATCATTTTGTTTGAGTAATCCTTGTTGTTGTTATAGGGACAAAATAGGCAGCGGGATAAATCCTTTGTTCGCGTACATTGGGACAAAGCCAAAATAATCATGTTTGTAACAGGTTTACTCTGGAGTTTACATTGGGGTAAATGAAACCAGAAAACATTGCAAACTTATATGTATTATGGACAGTAACGCGTACCAAGTGTCGAAAATGCAGCGTTACCACTTGAACTCAGTTTTACCTTTCACAGCATTACTGGGCTGCTTTTTTGCTCATGTCAGCTGCTCAGAAGGCTAACATCTAGTAGAAAAAACAAAGTGAATTTTATGTAACCAATATCTTTTAAGTCCTTGGATTTCCAGATTTCATGCTTCATCCAATGTGATTTCTTACGAGATCCAAAATCCACCACCTTTTACATTGACAATATTATAGCTGAAGCAAAAGTTAAATAGAACTCCTAGGACTGGATTAGCATTTTTTCTGGCAAAGAGGTAAAATTATACTAACAAATTTTGCCAAGGACTCTGCTACGTGTACTTAGGGAGCAGGCAGTCTGAGAAGCAGTCGGTACCTCCAGAGAAGCGGTTCGTCGTCGGCTGGGTGGTTCTAAATGTACCAGCTTGTTTAAATAGCAAATGATTTTAAATATGAAAGGAGGCTTCTTCCAAGAATTGTTATATTGAGCATCACAAAATTGCTGTGGTTTTTTTTTTTTCTTTTTTTCCCAGAGAGCTAACCTCCATCTGTTTCTGAAAGAGCTCAGCATTCATAAAGTAACAAATTATATTTCAGAGCGTAGCTCTTTATCACTCACCAGTTAATGGGGCTAAGAAAAGATTTCAGAAGATTCTTCCGACTGCAGCGCAGGCTCGGAGGAAACAAAAGGAGCTGCCTGGAGATGTTGCGAAGGCATAGTTATTTGGTTACAACTTAACCTCTTGCAATCAGAAAGCAGCGAAAGGACACATGGCATTTAGGTCGCTACAGAAAACGCTGGCATTAAGCTGGTCATATTTCAACGGGGTTCTGAAGACTGAAACGCTATTAGGCAAGCAACAGACTGGAAGGAATATAAAGAGAGAAAGCACTGAAAAATGCAAGAGACCAATACCAAAGGACAACATACTTTAGAGAATTCACAGTTTTCAATTCCCCACTCTTGAAGCCGGAGAGTACAAGGAAGCAGTGATCGTTTGGTACATCATCGACCAAGTTATCTCAGGGACTTAGGGTTCTTCTCTGCACGTATCTGGAAGCATTGGAGAATTTAACTTTGTATTAAACACCCAACTCCAGTTTCTGCCTCTTGTTGGCTGTCCTTGTGGTGTTGATGGTTGGTTACTGTATATTCATGGCATATGGGCCACCTTCCCCATTACCTGGTTGTCTCTGGGCATACATACCACTGCTTAGCAGAACTCTTCTCTGTCTTGCTAGGGGCTGTTAGCAAATGTGTTCCTGGTGCTTTTCAACTCTAGATGGTTAGTAATGGAACAATTCAGCCTCAGTCCTGAGATGCCTTTTTGATGACAGTTTTGACAAAACCAACACATTTCCACAAGAAGTCTCCACAAGGTGTTCCAAGTCCATAAACATTTTGTTGGGGATCTGCTGACCAGAGCTACCTAAAAAATAGAAACCTCTCCATGTAGTTGCCTTTCCAGACTTACCTTTCCCCTGTCCTTCCACATATGCATTGCAACACACCCTAAGTATGTGTCAGAAACTATTTGACTTTGGTTCCTCGTCTCCGTCAAGGCATTTGAAGGAAGGTCACCCAGTGGATAAATATTCAGTGCACCTTTCTTATCGAACCCTCCAGTGGGTAATCCTATGTGTTGGCTGGTCTGAACCTTGAATATTCCATAGAATTATTACTTTCTGAATAGGTTGACTTGTTTTAAAAATTATTTTAATTAGGGCAAAGAAATATATGTCTCCTTTAATCTCTTTGTCAATGGCTGAGCTCAGTAACAGAAATATTTGCTCCCTCCCACTCCCAAAATCATGCTTCAGGCATAAAAACCCATTAAAAGATCGAAAAGTTAAAAGCAGCTGAAAACCTGGATCTGATAATAGACAATTTTCAGTGTAGCTGTCACTGCTGGTAATACGTTAATCCTTTTGTAAACACTCCCACACCTCTCTATGATGTACATAAATGAATACCACATATAGTAGATAATCACAAATGTTGTAACCGTGACAGTTTTATTAGTGCTAATGATACTATTTTATATACTCACAAAACATATGGCAAGCAGGTTAATACTTTTAAATTGGCTGAATCTCTCATGTTTGACAGTGCTATACTTGCCCTGAATTTCCAGAAGGATTTATTGCAGTTGTGGTCTCCCACCTTCAGGGCAACCACTTAGAAGTGCCCTGGAGGGGCTCAGTATTTAGCAGCAGATCAGCATTTCTAAGGGCAGCTCCTCCAAGGTAACTCACTTCACAGGAGTCAATGCATAACACATATATAGCACTGCCAAGAGCGTAAGAACAGCTGTGGTACTATTCAGCTGAAACGGGGAGAAAGGATGCATTTAAGGAGACACAATACATTTCTCCGGTTGACTTGGCATAACCTGATGCGATTTTCCTTTCAATTTGCTGCAGTCCCATATGTAAGTCAAACGGAGCAGTAACACGTGTAGCTGCAGCAGCTGTAACAGTAAACTCACTTGGACAGTGCTGGTTTGTTGGGGGTTTTGTCTGGTTGGTTGGGGTTGGGTTTTTTTAATGTGCAACTGTTGCTACAACTTCAGGACAGTGAAATCATTTTCCTAATTTTTAATAGGGTATATTTTGCCCTGATAATGTGTTGCCCTTATGGTTTGACTGATGCGTGTTTACTAGAACAGCACTAATGTTTTCCCATTCTTAGTAAACTGAGGGCAAATGAGAAAAGAAGGTAGGATCAAAATCCTACCAAATCTCCAAAAAGGTTATAAGAACTTGTTGCTGCATGCCATCTTTTCACTGCTAGCATTCTTGATGCCCCTAAACCCTCTGGCTGCCCTACCCACACTCAGTTTGAAGGTACAGTGGAAAGTCTCTCCTTTCAGTCTAAAATAGCATCAATCTTTTCCATTGTGAATGTGGTCTGGAAGGCTGAAACATTTATAAAAATCAGTTCACTGGGGTTAAGTGAGTGTCACTCAGCTTTTAAATATCACATTGTGAAATTCCCATAAACAAGGGGAGGGAAGGAGGGGGAAATTTGCTCTTTCAGCGTTGCAAAAGCCATGGCCATGGGATGCCACCCTCCTGCTCTAGAAACGAGCAGTCCACTAGAAAGAGTCTAGGGTTAAGCAGGTCAAGGGTGGTGATTCTGCCCCTCCACTCTTGTGAGACCCCACCTGGAATACTGCGTCCAGCTCTGGAGCCCCCAGCACAGGAAAGACATGGACCTGTTGTACCAAGTCCAGAGGAGGGCCACGAAGATGATCAGAGGGTCAGGACACCTCTCCTATGAGGACAGGCTGAGAGATTTGAGGTTGTTCAACCTGGAGAAGAGAAGGCTCCAGGGAGACCTTATTGAGGCCTTCCAGTACTTAAAGGGGGGCTACAGGAAAGATGGAGACAGACTTTTTATTAGGACCTGGTGCCATAGGACAAGGGGTAATCACTTTAAACTAAAAGAGGGAAAATTTAGACTAGATATAAAGAAGAAATTTTTTACAATGTGGGTGGTGAAACACTGGAACAGGTTGCCCAGATAGTTGGTAGATGCATCATCCTTGGAAACACTCGAGGTCAGGTAGGATAGGGCTCTGAGCAACCTGATCTAGCTGAAGATGTCCCTGATCATTGCAGGGGGGGTGGACTAGATGACCTTTAAAGGCCCCTTCCAACCCAAACTATTCTATAAGAAGCAGCTCGTGAGGAGATCCGAGATGGTCACAGTCAGCAACCAGCACTCAAGAGCTATTGCTGGAAATCCTTGCCTAGAAATCTTTCTGGCTTTACCAATTTGGCAAGAATTTCAAACCTGCTTTTGAAAACAGCAAGGCCCAGCCCCCCCAATCATTTATGCCCACGGACTGAAGAAAAAGGGGTAAATAAAGCCTTGCAGACTGTCCTGGCACGCTCAGTACAATTACAGCAGAAAGCACACAGTCTGCGCTGAGCGATTCTGCTGTTCTTTTGGGTAGCTACAGAAATGGCTGAGAGCATCCTCCTCCTCCTCAGCAATCTCCCTCTTAAGTGTTTGGCAAACAAGAGCTTGCGTTGTTGCTAATGGTATATGATTTCTCATACCTTTTAAGTCTCCCACGGTGAGAATGGGGACAACCTCTAGAGACAGCAGCAAGAGTTTCTGAAATGTGGGTGATAAAGATGCTGAAGTCTGCAGATGTAAATGGTTTTGAATGAGGGAAACTGAAAACAGTATCAGCTGAGGATAGGTTTGGAGTTCTACAATTCTTATCCTTTGTGAGGGAGAAGAAAGCAGAAAGTTTATTTTATGCAAAATCAGAAGAAAGCTTTAGGCTTTTGATTTTTAACAAGTAAACCTTATTATTATTATATAGTTAAAAGCTGAAAATAATAGCTTGTGAGAAGCTTTTTTTTTCTCCAAAGCAACAAAAATAATAAAAAACCCAACTAAACTTAAAGTCCCTCTGTATCCAAAACTGAAAGGTTTGAATAGAGCAGTAAGACTAAATGGAAAGTAGTTTTTCACTAAACAGACAAACTGAATAATTTTAAAATTCAGTATATATGAGGGTAATTGCAAGAAACAAAAAATACAGGGGGAGAGAAGAATGAGAGAGAAGCATGAGCACATGTGCACATGTATGGGTGCACGTATGTGTATGTCTTTGCACATGAATAAGAAATCTATTAAAAATGCAATATACAATTAAGCCTACTGCTGTCTTGATGGATAAGGCAGTTGGACAGGAGTTGTCAGATGTTACGGGAAAATGCTTCCTCTGGAATGTTTCCTCTGGAAACATTTTAGCTGCCTCTACTGAATGCGTTTCCCTCCACAAATACCTCATTTTCCATTTTAGTTAGGAGGGAACTTTTTTGCTTATTTTCTTGGAAAGCATTGAAATGTACTTAGGCATACACTGTTGTTGTGGTTTAGGCCTTAGAGCTTTTAAGACTTAGAGCTTTAAGAAAATAATAACTACCTCATTCAGCAGCATTAGCACTACTACTGTTACTACTAAGTTCCTGCTAAACAGATGTTTTGGTTGAATGTGATGCAGAAGTAAGTTTGCTTTTTATAAATCATGAAGATGGTGGAAACACTTCCATGGATTTTCTGCTAGAGTTGTAGAGATAAAACAACAACATCTACCACCAAAATTTAAGAAAAAAGACCCCAAAGAAATTCAGATTTTGCTGCATTGTGCTGTCATGTAAGAAAGTCTAACTGAAGTAAACCAGCAATATTGGGTTTGATACCACTTAACATGCCCTGAACGATGTCCATCACTGCCCTGATTGATAAGCACCGCCAGCAAGCTTGTGTCTAGAGCTAAATTAGGCTGAGACATCAGTGCAGTGAAAGGCATGGTTGCTACTCACACAAGGCTCCATAAGCAGGAGAAATGGGCTGACAGGAGCCTCATGAAGTTCAAAGGCAAATGCAAAGTCCTACCCCTGAGAGGAGGTAATCCTATGCTGTAGGCTAAGGACTGGCAGAGAGGGAGCTCTGCAGAGAATCACTTGAGGCCTTGATGAACAACAAATTGCACAAGAGTCAGCAATGCACCCTTGCAGCAACAGAGGTGGACATCATGTTGGGCTGCTTTAGCGCAGGCACAGCCAGCAGGCTGGGAAACATGGTTATTCCCCCCCTGCATGGTACTGGAGAGGCTGCACATGAAATACTAGACTCAGTCCAGGGCCACCCAGTCCAAGAGAGACATGGACAAGCTGGACCAAGTTCAGTGGAGGGTAATCAAGGTAGTTGGCAGCTGGAGGACATGACACGTGTAAAGGGCACTGGGGTTGCTTTGTCTGCAAAAGAGAAAGTCAAGGAGAGAGCTAACTACTTTCTAGTGCCTAAGGAGGAGTTATTGAGAAGGGAAACCAAACCCTTCTCAGAGGCACAAAGTGAACTACAATAACAAGTTGCACCCAGGGAAATTTGGACTGGATATAAAAAAAGTTTTTCTTCACAGCAAAAATGTTGAAGTCCTGGAGCCAAGAAAGTTTGTGGAAACTCCACCACTGGGGATTTTTAAAGCTTGACAGGTAAAGGCCCTGAGCAACCCTGATCTGACTTTGAAATAATTTCTGCTTTGTAGCAGGAGGTTGGACTAGTTGACCTCCAAAAGTCCCTTCTGATAGAACCTTTCTCTGATACTACGCTTCTTTGAAATGATTTATTTGCATGGGAAATTTAACTGTCCAGGATGAAAGAAAAGCAAAAGTTTACAAAATCTTATAAAACTGAGCAGAACTAATTAGAATTAGAAAACTGTTTCTATATTACCGCCCTAAACTCCTAATTCATATCCATATAGCTAATTTTGCTAATGCAAGCACTCCAAAGACTAGTAGATAATGATCTAGATCCAGAAAGGAAGTTTAATGCAACAGTATGGAGTGTGGGTCAGTCCAGGCACCGGGAGGCAGGAGACATCTATGTTTTCTGCCCTGTCAGTTGCTGGAGATTGATGAAATGCTGTGTCTGAATACAGGTTTTCATCCTGACATTTTGGCTTGGGGCATGGAAAATTTGCGTCCTAATTCCATCTTACTCTGAAATGCAGTGAGGAGCTGCCTGTAGGCTCTCAGTGGAATAAGCGTGTGGATCTGGGCTCTGAGAAGAGAGCTGCCTATGCCAGAAGATAGAGCAGAGATTTTGTGAGCAGAGCTGTGCCTTAGGTCTGCAGTCCTTGAGACAGGAGAAGTGGATAGAGAGCACTCACATGCCTCTCTTCTCCCAGGGTTTGCAGCCTGCCACCATCTGAAAGTGGGTATGGGCAGTCTTTCTTTCAGAAAGAGCTAAGCAAGGCAGAGGACACTTATCTTATTGTGTCTTTATACATTAGCATAGAGGTTAGTGAGGTTAGTGAGCTCTTTGTGGAAGAAGAAGATGCTTTCTCAAAAGCATTACCCTCCCTCCCACCCCAAAGCTTGAAAAGTGTCTCATGTCTTAGGATGTGCTCTAATTGTCAATCTTCAGGTTTGTGAGGGAGGGAGGGAGGGAAAGGGAGACATTTCCTACCCCGCTGCAGGAGCTCTTCAACTGCTGAGAAAACCATTACTTATTTATTTATTTTTGAAAGGGAGAAAAACCGAGGGAGGGTGGGAGGAAACTTGGTTTGATCACATCTCAGAGGCTTATGTTCTGCAAATAAGCATACGTGCTTCTAATAAAGGCTGGGTCTGTGGTCCTTACCAGTTTTTGACTGGGTAATTACTTATGCAAAGACATATACATACAACCCAGAGAGCATTAGACACGTGCTTTACTTTTAAGAGGCATGTTCACAGAAAGCTGCACCCCCAGGCTCAAGTATACAGGGACTAAGTGCAGGTCCAGCAACCCTGTCCTCGCATGATCCCATGGCACCATCACCTTCTATATTTACATGACGGCAAGAGGAGGAGATAATTCATTTCATAGGTTCAGCCAAGTTATTTCTTCAGGAGTGCTTCTTCAGGTGTATTCCTCAGTGCAGGACGCAAGGGAGACTGCAGTGCTAGCTGAACGTGAGCAGTGACTGTGCTACAGAAGAGGGGTAGGAATAGTAGCTCCTGATATTCGCTAGTAAATATGTGCTTGAGTGATATTGCTGGTAAACCACTGCCTGTGCTAATAAGCAGTTCAATGTTGTGTGGTTGTCCTCTGTTTTGGCAGTGGCAGCATAAACCAGAGTTATCTGCTTCTCGTGAAATGGGAGGTTTAGCTGTGGAAGTGTCTAGACAACTAGCTCCAGTGTGTTTTAGGCTTTTTATGTTTTCCAAATTATACTCTGATTCCACTTTACCTACTAGACAGCATATTTACTTATGTAGCAAACTGAATGGAGAAATATTGTCCCTGTTACCAGCCACTTGATCTACTAACGCCCTATGACTTCAACAATAGATTATTTCAGGTTTGTGATGCCAAATATATGCTTGCTCTGACTACACAAATAATACTGTATAAACTGATTTGCCCCTTTTCAATGGCCTTGTGCAACATTAGCAAATATTTAGCCTGCTTGTTAGAAATCAGAAATATTTATTGATTCAAGAAAATTCAGAATCCAAACTGGCAACAATGAAGTTACCTGCAATGGGTGTTTTTTCCAAAAGACAGTCCAAGATGGTTGCTTAAGAGATGGGAGTGAAATCCGTGTGGTCTTAAATTTGCATTTGCATGAACGTACGTCCTAACTTCCAGACTTCTATCAAATCTGCTTATGTTCTTCAAAACATGATGTACCACATCTTTTCCTTCACAGAGGTGAAGCCCTGAGCCTATCAAAGGAGGCAGAATGTGAACAAGGTTATATTTTTAAACCCTCTTCACCAATGAGCTTCAAGCTCTAACTTGCCCCAGTTACTCTGACAGCTTCAATCAACCTGGAAGTTCATTATTTCTTTTCAATTTATAAAAGCTGCATTCACATTATAAAGCAGAAGATAATCCTTGTGAGTTAAGATAAATCCATAGGCAGTGCTCACTTTAGTTCTAATTCTAATTAGAATCTTCACGTTTATTACGGAAAATGTAAGTTTTATGATTTAATCTTTCATACTGCCAACACTGACCATATTATTTCTGTATTATAAGTTTGCCTTTCACACATACAGCAATATAAAAAGGATTATTAACTTAAATCCTGTATTACAAACACTGATCCATACAGTGAAGCAATTACATTACAGCAGTTAAATATATAGGGGCATAGAGCTCTTCCCACCACAGTCAATAGCAATTTAGCCATTAACTTAAATGAAAGCAAGATTAGGTCTGTATTCTAAAAGAGGTAAAATGCATTTTTATAGCTACAGTTAATGACAATGTCAAAGTAAAAATAATGAGTCGAATCATTCATTGTGTACAACTGCTATCTAAAAAAAAACCCACCCAAACCAAAAATCCTTATTGCTAATGGCATTTATATCATCAATCAGAACATTTACAACATCTGGAGAAGATAATAATTGCTTCAGCTTGGATCTAAACTTCAGCTTGGATTTAAATCCAAATAGCAATTAGCAGGGGCTTACCTTCATCAGATCTCAGAGACGTCATAACTCTGCAAGCTGCTGGGACTTGTGCCTACCAGCTCCCCACGTGTGAGGAGCCTGATGTGGTGGATGGGCTCTGAAAGTACCAGTTGTCATGAGCCAGAGCTGCCTGTCTACACAACCTAGAGTACTCACTAGTTCTCCTTAAAAAGAGATTATGCTGCTTTCTTTCTGTTCGTTTACCTGAGGCTGAACACTCTCACCTTGGAAATCAGAAATCAAGGTTCAATTCTCTCCTCTGCTGTGACCCTGACAAAGGAGTGAATGGCATAATTCATAAACTAGCTCATAAACTAATCTGGGGTAGAAGGTCCCTTTCCCCTTGCTGGTGAAGCAATACCATCATACACAAAAAGAAATGAGAAGGTGCAAAGTGAACACAAAAGGACCCACCCGTGCATGCAGAAGCACCTACGTGGTCACCTAGAAGTGAGGTGAAGGAACCTACCTAAGAGGTTTCTTGCTAATGGCTCTCACAGGTGCGTGAAACTCATGTTAAAGATGAAATTTCTTCACCAACAAGCGCTAAGGCTTTCCAGCTTTTTTTTTCCTCAGCTATACCATGCAATCAGCTTAAATTGAGCATGTAGCAGGATTCTCTGTGAGATGAAAAATTAGAGTTTGATTTTCACAGGCTACGGTAGAGAAATGAACTTGTGTTTCTCATAGCCAGTACTCTGACTTCTGCGTGGTGTTACACTTTCTGATCACATCAGGGCTTTCGACAATTTGAATCCGGATTTCTGGCTCCATCTCTATGTGAAGTAAATCTGTGCAACTTGTCTCTTAAATTATTTGTAAAGCCAGGGACTCAAACCCGATAGCTTCTTAGAATGGTAGCTGTAGGTCTAAAACAAAGGCTGGGAACTATTAGGAAATATAAACAAGGCTTGGCAGAATTGGGAGTTAAACACTGGCTTCCAGCTCTGTGCAGATTCCTGGAGGCTATTAGGCATTTTGTATTTTTGCAGAACATTGCCTGTCTTTGCAGTGCAGGAGATGAGGCAGTCTATTCAGCCAATATGAAGAAAACCTGGCAAAGTCCAGTGTGCCTAAGAGGAATGAAAATATCAATGTTTTCTGCCCCAAGGAAAAGCTTGAGATTAAATAAGAACCAAAATGCCCTTTTCCTGACTTTGAAAACAAACATTAGCAAGAGGTTTTTTGATGCTTGAAAATACCTCTTGTATTTCTTTCTTATGGACACTGCGGAAGAAATGAGTGGGTGGTGATGTATTCAAAGCATGTCTTGTCATGTCTAATTGGCTATATAAAGAACTCAAATGGCCTCCTTCTTCAAAAATATATAGCACATTAATAAGAAATTATTATTTTATTGATAGAGCTGACTTTTATTGGCTAGGAGAAAAAAAGAATTGTTCATGAAGCTAATCAAGACCCAGACTTTCCGAAATGTTACAGAGAACAATTGTCAGTCAGCTGTCTAAAGCATCCCTCAATCAATTGATTTAATAGAAACAATATCATTATAATAAAACATTGTCAAAGAATATGTCTCATAGTTTGAAAAAACATGCCTGAGACTTTATTTTATAACTGTCCATGATTTGTCTTGGGCTTTTTTAATCTCACAAATGGAGACCATTCTCTTATGATAAAGTTCTAGCCAATTGACATTATCTCTTAATTATTTTTGTAACATATTCATTGCAGAATTTGTTCAAGTAAGAAGTTATTGTTTAATTTCCGTGATGGATGTGCTCATTTCATGAGTATTAGATTAGTGGAGAGTATACAATTTGTATTAACATGCATATGTCATTAAAGAATACATTGTTTTCCAGCTGTCTTCAAACAAAAGCATGCCTATGAGATACTGATTCGCTTTTGCAACATCTACTCATGTGGATAGTTCCAGTTAATATTCATGTGAGTAAGGATTACGTAATTAAATCTACAGTTTTTGCATTTATTTTGCTGTGTTCTGCCTGATTCTTTTTCATGTTCATTCTCTTAGAAAACACATGCACACATTTTTGTCTTGAGATTGCTTTCATAGTAAGATTAATTTTGATGCTAAATGCAGCCAGAAGCACACCAAAAGGGCAACGCTTCTTGCCTAAAGAGAATGAACATTTCTGTGCTGTAAAGAACAGTCCTGCACTTCTAGGAAAACTGAAGGGAGGACGTAACGATAGGTCTTTCATTCCCTAAATCCCTTAATGTCAATTAACTCGTATAACAAACAACAGGACCAAACATTTACAGGGTGACAAAAGGGCACCAGAGACTTTTAGGATTTCACGCCAAATTAGTAGTTCCGATACTTTCCATTGTCCTAGCAGCCAGGAAGCCCCTGCACCCAAAGCCATGGGCGTTCCCGATTCAGCCAGTCCATTACTCCCATGTACATCCCCAAGGATCACGTTTTATTGTTCTTACCTTAAGGCTCATTTAAATTTACAATTCTGGAAGACACCTGGGCTTCAGACACAAAAATCTGCCTGTCTTAAATTGCTGAGGCTGAAATACGCTTCCAGCTCAAAGCTACAAGGCAAAAGTGATGAGGATGGTAGTACTTCAAGTAATCCTGGTGCACCCAGATATAGACTGGGATATGCTGAATTTCACTGCATCACCCTGTAAGAAACTCAGGGCACAAAGGGACTTTGTGAAAGGATGATGGACAGCAAGGTTTGTCTCAAAATGACAGCAGTACACGATTATGGTTTTCCTCAACACAGAAGATGGGAAGAACTCCTGGCTTCCACAGCCCAGAAATAACATTAGTTATCAGAACAGGATTTAGCGCCTAATTTCAAAACCGTGATTGTGAACTCAGCACTCAACAGTCTCTTAATCCTGGTGGCACCTTTACCAAGTACCTCCTTTTTGACCCAAAGTGTTGGGAAGCTGGGGTGCAAAGAAGAGCAATGCCTCAACCACCTGAGGGGTAAAAATTCCAGGATCTCAAGTCAGGCTTGCTTTGATACTGTATCTTCCATGAAAGTCACTCTTCTTTCTCTACAATTCTACCACTTCCACAGGAAGAGGTAAAAATAGGTATATGCAATCTCAGCCTGGGGGGAAGGTTTCCTACTTCTCGGACAAATACTAAGTACGTGCAAGCACCCACACCTCATGATCCGCCCGCATTCCAGAGAGAACCAGTGATCCATATCCAGCTCAAGCAAAGAAGAAATGTGGGTCACTACCCTCAGACAAGAGTCCCACCTGTCGGATGGAGGGGCACAGCAGATCTTGCCTGCAACTTTGGTTCAGGCGACAGGACCTGAGCTGAGGGGTTGCGATCCAGACACACCTCTGTGCCTGAGGTTTCCCATTAACTGTTTTAGGCAGTTCCCATTCCCCTTGCGGGACACTCACCTCCCCAATCTGAAACACCAAAATCTTTTTCTTTTTTTTTTTTCAGAAATGATGCCAGATCGAGGGGATCGGTTTCCATGCAGGTGGCCAGACACCTCAGGGTTACACATTTTGGCACCAAGCCTGTGCTTTTTAACAGGGCAGAGTCCTGTTTGGGTAAACATTTGCCAGGATAGACATAAAGCGGTTGCAATTCCTCAGTTATTTTGATTTTAATGACTAAATTTCCGATAAGTTTCCAGTTACCTTGATGTTGGTTGATTTTAGTGGAAGCTTTCAGGATAGGACTGCATTAAAAAGCCAGCTCATGCATATGCAGCTAGTGGTAAATAAACAAGTATCTCTCTAATTAAAACACATCTAGGAAAGTCTAAACTAATTTAACATCTAAATGACTGATGATAAAGGGGTAAGGGAAACCCAGAAACGCTAGCCTTTTAAAAAATTGTTTGGCATAAGAATTATAAAATGAATGGAGATAAGCATCAAGGCATCTAGCATGAAAAACCAAATGAAAAAAATCACTGAGACAAAGTTATGGAAAGAGATAAAAGTCCGTGTGCGCTGCAAGTGAAAAGACATGGCAGAAACGTGCTCAGCTTCCCCAACATGCTATTAACATCTGAGAAAAACACTACTGAAATGTTACAAACTAATTAAATTGGGCATACAAGGGAACCAATGGGAATAAATTATTATGCAAATGCAAGGTTTTCCCTACATAAAGCGACTGCTAGGAGTGGGTTTGGTGGGAAGCAAGGAGTAGGGTGGATGCTGAGCTGCCCAGGAGGAGATGCTCGCACCGGGGGACCCCGGCGCTGCAGCATCGCGCTCGGGTGCGGATGGACCTGATCACAGAAAATGGGGTAAAATCCCGCAGAAGGAGGGGGGTTAGGATGGAAAAATGTACCTGAGACTTTCTACAAAGGGAAAAAAGAGAGACGGATGCAGGACTGCTAAAGCAACAGTGCCATCTGCCGCGTACTCCCCTATGGAAGCACGCTGATTTTAGCTGCCTCCTGCTCTTGCTGCAGCGATGGCAGCAAATCTGAGAGCCCCCATGCAGCACTGAGCTGAGGAGGGCAGGATCAAACCCAGCCTTTCCTCCGGCCCAGCCTCTGAACCCAAATGTGCATACATGGCTCCTCAAAATACATTTCTTGAGTGTCTTTAATAAAGACGTTGCCTGTTAAAAAAAAGAAAAAAAAAAAGAAAAAGGAAAAAAAATGAGGGTTTCTTTCTCTTGGCATAGCAGGATCCCATGCTTGGACACTCGGTGAAGGATCAGTCCACTATAAAGCAGTCCATCTGTGAGACAGACATCATGAGTGTGCAAGGAACCAAACAGCTGCTGTCCAACCTTTTTTCTATGCTGTATTTCTGCCACCTTGTAAAAAAGCTTTCTGTTACTTGTGCAAATCTGGTGCCAGTTTCGATCCATATTATTTTTATGCACAGTTCTTTTCGCTGTGTTCATTACATCTCTGAATGCCTTTATACATTATATTATCTGAAGCAATTATAACAGAAAAGTCTAATCAATATTATGAATTTTTATAATGCCTTTCATCAGTAGGTCTCAAAACTCATTTCTAAAGATTGAACCTGACAGAACTCATAAAATACAGGTGCAGTCACTCTGCAAAAAATTCAGGTGGATTTAAGTCTGTAATCCACACATCCATGTTTATGCATCTAATATTTTTAGCTCTTACTCAAGCACCCTTATGTTTTTTAAAGAGTTCACCCAAAACATGTCCAGGACAGAGTAAGAATGGAGTTTTGATAAGGTGATTCCCTGTCCTATGACCTCTCTCTGGATGCTCAACTTACTCCTTAAGGGCATTTTGCAGGATGGATAGCCTAACATCATTAGCCCGGGCAGTATTATATTTAATAGGTCCCATTAAAAAAATTCACCATACTAAGTCATCCCTCTTTGTAGGGAAAAGATTTTTCCTGACATACTTGAGCATCTACTCATTTTCCTCATTAGACCATTGCTCAGGCACCTATGCTTTTTGCACATGTGCTACAGAATCCCTGCGATTTGTCTGCTGTGGGTGTTAAACTTCGGTTTTCTGTTAATTTGCAGACTTCCAAGCTGTCCTCTAAGTCCTCTGCTACTGTTCCTAGACTCATTAATGACACACGGAGGCGAGGCTTTTGGAACTAGACAGTGTGGGATTCTGGGGCAACAGATGCTCTGTGGTAGCTCAGAGATGCTTCACATTGCAGACCTGATCTTTGCAATCAAGGGTCTAAATTTGAATTTCAGAAAGGGATAAAACTTGTGATGAAGTTTTTGCTATGAAGAGCGCTGAACTCCAAGAACTGAAGTCAGCTTCTGCTTGGGTTCGGAATATGAATCCAACCCTCTACTGCTAATGAATGAATGCACTAAAGTACCTGAATCACTGCCTTAGCACACACAGGCTGCATCAAGGATGCATTTCTTGTGACTTTCTTTCTGTCTCTTTTTTGGCTTCTTGGAACTTTATATGATTACTTTAGATTGGAATAGCTATAAGATCTGGAGGCTTCACATTAATTATTAACCTCAGTATCTGACTCCTATATTTTAAGATCTACAGCTCTGAAAGAGGAGACACTGCTGGCAGTAGCTACCTTGGGAGGGTTGAAATTTATTATAAATCAAACTAATCTATACTGTCTCCTGCTCAGGAAATTGAATTCTGGGAGTTTGTGAGAGTCAACTCAGAGTTGACTGAGACTCCTAATTCACATAGATGAGGGGCATTTACATTGAGATAAGAAAAAGCTGTTGATCTGATTCTCATTACAAATCAAATTTAGTCATTCTGGAATTCAATCTACCGTATTTAAGTTAGTTAGTGGGACCTTCAAAAATTGAGAGTGGCGTCTTTGTTCTTCAAAAATAGATGCTACAAGATTATCTGTTAAAAATAAGAGATACTCATTTTGTGCATATTTAGCCAGCAGATACTTAGAATCAAAGAGTGATAACAAGTTCCCATTATTTGGTTATGGGCCTCTGCTGGCTGAGGTCCCACAGTGACAATTTTTGAGAGAGTTCTTTGTATTCGTGAGCTTAATCAAAAACAAGACTCAGCTCTGTATTTTCCTCCACAGTCAATGGACTAAACTCACCAAAGTCATAGGGTTAAATTTAGCTCAATGTGTCTTTGTTAAAATGTTTGTAATGCAAATGGTGGCTATCCACAAAAGATGTAACAGAGAGTCTGTAGATGGATTTGTTTCATTGTCACCTCACTGAGCAGCTGGAAGGTATCTTCAGAAAGAAATAGAATGTATGTCTTCTTGTGAGTCTGAAAAAAACCCTACCCTCCTATTGTGTAAACTCTTGGCCTCCCATTTCCAAGGAGATGGTGGGCATCTTTGTGCCGTGCTTATTAGCTACAGTTAAGAATATTATTAAAAGCTCATAGATGCAAGTCTTCCTAGCTTGCTCAATAAAAACTAAAGAAATAAAGTGATGGACATCCCTTCCGAAGTCAGAAGATTCAGCATTTGCTCTGCCTAACACCTGCTGAGGGAAAGGAGCTGAACCTCAGCGAGGCCTCTGCTGGAAACAGCGGCCATGGGAACCGCCTCAGGGAAGTGCGGGATCGCTGTAACCCCTGCCAGCCATGGCCAGGCCCAGTCTCAGCCACCTTTGTCACAGCAAATGCCTGTGGGGATCCAGTTTGCCTCGAAAGGACTTTCTGCTGCCGGCAGCCCCCTACTTGGGATGAAGGCATCTGACACAGGTTAAGCGAACAAAGCCTTTTGAAGCAACTGGATGCGGGTGCCACAGGCATGCAGACAGTGGGGGAACTCAGAGAAGGGTTGTGGGGGATGTGTTAAGCTGTTAGCAGCATCTCCATGCTCTGGCTAAACCTGTGGGAGCCCTGCTCCAGCTGCTCCAGCGGCTGATGTTTTTTGTCAGCAATGAGTTAAATTCTTCGAGCAGACAAAGCTGAAGAGGTGAACATTTCTTGATTTCCAGCTTTGCAAACACCTTTGACCAGCATCTCCAAGTATGACAGCCTGAGAGCATATTAATGAGCAGCTACTTCCCAACGGGAACTGTTATATCAGCATTTCTTCTCCCTGTGTTGTTTCCTGCCGCTGTCCTGAGTGGTGACACAGAGGTGCACGAGCAGCTCAGAGATGACTGCGGCAGCGTAGGTATCTACAACAGCCAGGAGGGCTTGGGATACAGAAGCAAATATCCTAACCTTGGAACGACAGCTCTATTTCATCTGGAGATGGGGTTATGAATATAGCATTTGCTTTTATTCCATCAAATAGAAATGATAATATAATGGACTGGCAATTCTGCTGTTATTCTGCGGCTACGAAAGCACATAAACTGAAGGGCCACGGGGATGATTCTTTTGCAGTTAGCCTTAATTCCTCTGCAGATACAGAAGTGTAATGGGAAGCCGGAAACGGACCTCTACAATGCCCTATTTAACCTATGGGAATCTTTCACTAGAAGAAGGGGTGGGTACACTGTGTCAGAAATTATATACGGTGCTAATGATATATTAGACAGGAGATAATAAGTCTTTCAGGAATTCCTAAATGTATTACTTGTTAATTTAGGAGGTACCCTGGGTGCAACTTATGAGGTGGTACTAATTTAGAAGGTATCATGAGTAACTCTGCTTGCTGGAGGGCTGAAATGTAAATCCCATTGTTCAACAGGGAAAACGAAAATGCTCCTTCCATTAAGTCTGTGATCTGTCCTTCACTTGCCATGGGGAATAGCATAATTTAGAAAGCTGCCTTCTAGGATGTTGAACAATCATGCCTCATCAGTGAGATCTCTAGATTAAAAATGTGAACATTTTTACATTACTAGAGGGATTATTATATCTTGCTTAATATTTCATATATTTGACATCAAACTACCAAGTAACGAGTATAATGTATTAAAATGCCCTTCTAGTCATATTATTTGCCTGCTTTTATGTAATAAGACTCTAACTGCATTTGTTCAGTGATACTGTACAGTGGTTTGATTTATGTTTTGTAGTGTCAGACTGAGAAGGAGCTTTAAAACTGATTGTAATAGTCAGTTCAGATCTGTCTCTGAGTTTCTATGGATCCTGAAACAGAAGGTTCTCCTCAGAGGCAGGAAAATTTTTGTATCCTTCCCTTAAATGCGAAACTGATGCAGCACCACCTTCCATGGAGCGGGCTGCACCTGCAGGCACCCCGCAGTAAGCAACAAGGTTATTTTCAGCCCTGATTGATTCCTTCTGGAACTAGTGGATAACTTACACTGTCGTGCTGATACCGTATCGTATACCATTACGCCCTGTGGTACACCAGGTCCGGCCCTCTTCACTTCTGCATGCCTACAGTTCCCACTGTACTCATTGGGAGGTGACACTTGTAGGAGTAGTTTCCTTGGTCCTGCTTTGCCGGGGTGAGTACCCCATGCAAGGAAAGTAGTCCCCCCCTCCTCCCCAAAATCACCTGACATTCATGGCAGGGCGGTGCTGAGCTTCCCACCACACACGCACATCAGCTAGGTCAGTTCAAACCAGGCAAGCAAATCTCTGCTTCTTTACTGGATCCTGTTGCCTTCCCTTTCTTTATCCTACCTTTTTGCTTCCCGTCCTGAAGTTAAAGTGAGTACCTCTCTGTGAACAGCGTAATTGTTACTGCTTTCTGTAATTGTGGCTACGCATCATTGCTCCAGCCTCAAACTGCAGCTTCCCTTTTAAAGGACTGGCACCACAGACTGGAAGTGTATTACACGCAGGTGAAAGCGAGTGAGGTGGGCATATTTTTACAGCAGAAATGGAGAACTAGACATAAATCTCACCTTCTACAGCACGTGACAAAATCTGGGGCTAGACAAGAGAATCTGTTCCTGTTTTTATGTTTCTAAATCATTCTGTAGCAATATGACAACTGGGGGGTGGTGGTGGTACTGAAATTCCTCATTTCTAAACTACAGGTAACAGAAGCAGTGAATTTATGGAGACCTTCACTGGGAACATGAGGGGACCTTTGGAGAATAAGTCAGGCGAGGACAGGACTTCTTGTTTGTTCGCAGTTGTGCATAGACTCTTTCCTATGCCTTTAACATTTGCAATAGCCCTTCAGTAGGTGCCTAACATAAATGTCCATCTAGAATCATATTGGAGGCTGAGGATTTATGAGTTACAGGGGCACAGAAAAACACCACTAAGTGCAAAGTATATTCTGCTCTTCAGGCTAGTTACTGCTTCCTGAGGCTTGCTCACCATTTTTCACTCGTTCTACTTGTTGTTTTTCTTTTTTTCTTCTTTTTTTTTTTTTTTTTATTTTTGCTGTCCCCCTGTGTGGTTGATGAAGACAGGCCTCTGCTAATGATTAACTTGTTTTGGAGGGCAAATTCAGAAAAGGAGGGTTGAACTGACATCAGTCAAGCAGTCAACTTTAATTAAAAATGTTGAAACTCGTTAATAAGAAACAAAGAGGCAAAACAAAAAAAAAAAAGAGGAAGGAGAGTAGATAGCAATAGAAAAGAGAGAACATAATAAAACAAGGAGGAAGGACAAATGAAAAGAACAAGGCAACAGAATTAATGGGAAAATGCAGATAGCTAGGATAAAAGAAACCATACATAAGCTGTCCTGGCTTCTTACTGAAGTGACTGGCCATAGCCTCTGAAGTGGCAATTCTTGCCTGCTCACCCCCTTATATTTATTATTTATCTGGTCGTCTTCAATATACTGCTACTAGTATGAACTGCGGCAAGGCAAGCGTGGGGCATTTCTGCTGTGTATTTGTTGTCGAATATGCACACAAGCCTAGGTCCTGCTCAGAATAGCCAACTGCTCATTTGGGGAGTACGAGGGAGAGGGGGACTGTTGGAGAAATCCCAGTTTGGTGACTCATCACCCTGGCAACACTGGCAAGAGGAAAAGCGATGCTTTATCTTTATCCAAAACTAGACTATCCTAAATTGATGCAAATGTGAAAATGACTTACTAAGGAGAGCTATTAGCTTCACGGATAAGTCTTGAAATGTCACTGATTTGCAACATATTAGCCTAGCTAAAGAACATTAAATAGGCTCCCTAATGGACACCTGATACACTGGAGGGAATTCTGAGCCCCTGGTGAATTTCCACATCCTCCCCTAAGGCTAGTCCTTATGAGGATTCGGACATGCTGGACGAATTTTCTTACCCATGCACTCCAATATCTGCATGCCAGTCCAAGGAAGATGAAACATCTTAACTGCTGTAAATTTGAACCCAATGAGAAATAAATCAAATCTATCCCTTTGCAAAACTGAAAACTTACCAAGTCTAACTAAAAGAATTCATTTGCTTTCTGTTCTCCAAGCCCTGGGGGATCATTTAGACCACAGCAGCCTCTGGTCCTCCAAGTAGGGCTAGAAAATGTAGTACCTTAAGTCTGAGATGATGGCTTTATGTTTTCACACAGTGTAAGAAGAGGCTATTAGAAGACTCATAGTAAGATGGCTATGCTAACATGCAAATAAAATACGGAGAGTGACAGGGAGAGGTTAAACATATACATCAGCTTTTGATAAACAAGCAACTACTAAACTACTTCTGAACTTAAACTAAATTTTGAACCAGCTGTGTTTCACCCCCAGTCTTTAGGAGCAGCCCAGACAATTGGGTGTGAAAATTCTCTGAACTTTTCCATTTGAGTCTTCTACAACTGTCTGGGCCAAATTGAACTCCAAAAGAATTCAGTTTGGTATCAGATCTATAAACTTTCTCAGACAGATCAGGCTGTGTAGAATTTAATTTATTTTCTTTTGCGATGGGCTAAAGAATGGATTTCAAATAGTTCACTGCAAGAGCTACTAAACTTTTAGAGACTAACAGAAAATGAATGTATCTGCTTGCATGATTATTGAACAACAAAAACCCCACAAATTGGAATTCTTCCATATTTTAAGTCCCCACATTGCTTAATAAAAGGTCCCAATGAACTTTGTGATATCTGACACTGAAAAACACCCAGAAAAACTAATGTACAAGAAATTCAAAAGCAACATAATTTAGCACCATGTGTTTTACTTGCTGCTTTGATGCTAAATTACCAGCATTTTATTTGCAGTGGAATATGGTACTTTTCAGTCAGCTCACACGTATTAGATAGTACATTGCAAAGTGTTGCAAAAACCTCCCAAATACCCCCAAACATATGCGTACACAAATGCACACACAGACATGCTCAAAGGGAATTTTTTTTGATGAATTGATTTCAAGGTGAGTATCTCTGTAACTTCATTTGTGTGTGGACAGAACACAGAAATGCCACCTTACAATCAGTGATATTTCCCAACTGGGAAGAGAAGGTTGAAAGATATAAAGGACCGTTGTGCGCAAAGATGCCTATGGAAGGGCATTATCCTGACCAAGTCACACTCAGTTGAATGAATTTCCCAAAGTGAAGGTTTTGTTCTTCTGGATTCTTCAGCTCTCCCATCAGTGCCATTCACAGGACCATATATTAGTCTGTGCTAGACAATTTAAGAACCACAAATAGCCTCTGTTGATCCTATAGGGAAAATATGTATACATGCAC
This sequence comes from Anarhynchus alexandrinus, assembly GCA_008711295.1. Classification (NCBI taxonomy): domain Eukaryota; kingdom Metazoa; phylum Chordata; class Aves; order Charadriiformes; family Charadriidae; genus Anarhynchus; species Anarhynchus alexandrinus. The sequence goes on along the minus strand of VUYV01000203.1, from coordinate 1,481,159 downwards.
GGACCAATAAAAAACCCCATATATACATACGCACACTTCCATTACTTTTTTATAAACAAAAAGGACAAAGAACAAGCAAGGGAAGTATAATGAAAATAACTTTGTTTTCTAGATGGAAGGGATTTTTTTCTCTAAGAGCTTGCTATTACTCACTCAGTAATTTCTTTTAGCTGGATCTGGAATGCTGTTTCTAAAAACTACAGATGCTTCTTTTAAATATGTCCTGCTTTACCCCTGTTTTGAGGTGGAGCATTTTAATGGCCAGGGAGAAAGGATTTTCTGCCATTGAAAGCGTTTGGCACAGGGCGCTGTAGGTGTGCTGATGTTTCTCTGACATACCTTCCGACCCTTCTCGGCAACTCTGAATGTTATATTATGTTGAGAGATAGTGCTGCTTGTGCTGTGCACACATGCTGCAGAGGCAAGGCCAGCCAAAGAAAGGTATTTGTACCCCATGGCTTCACTGACCTTGTTTCAGATGCCTAAATTATGATGCAGATGACCTGGGGCTTGCTCTGGCCAGCGGGGAGAGACCCCGGGACAACATGGGGCACTTCAGCAACGCTCCTTTCCCAGTGCCTCCCAGGAGTCATGCATCCATCTCTCTCTATCGGCCATGGCAATGGTGTCTGGGGACTAACCACTGTCTGAAACCCCTAAGGCAGGTGCATAAAGTTGGTGTTGTGAGCACAACACCTGTTTTGGGGAAGGTTACCCATTTCGTGATGGGTGGTTGTGCTGCCTGCCAGCCTCCCCTGTCCTGCCCTGCCCTCCTTGTGTGGTGGGTGAGACATCGGACCCTGGGTACATTTTCATGCCCACCCATACCCAGCAACACTGGCTTTGTGGGAGGGGAAAAAGCAATTTGTTGCTCCTGGGAACAGGCCCATGATGCAAAGGCTGGAGATCAGGAAGAAAACGGACTAACATATATTTCCTTCAAAGGGTTGTATCAAAAAAAGAAAAGAGAATTATTATTTTTTTTTTAATGTCTGGGCAGTGGAAATTAAAAACAGGCTATCCATCAATGAGTTTATGGTATCTGAAACTCCTCTGAGCCATAGGAAAACATAAAGCTCTGCCCTTTGGTCTTCTTTTCAGTCTGCCTGGGTAAGCTCACTTTATGAGGCAGCATAATTTGCAGTGACCTTTTCTGAAGCTGTTGCTACACCTCCTGCTTCACTGGAAACCACCTTTTTAGCCATGCATGATGCGATTCCACATACATTGGAGTATAAATTTCAGACTTTGTCCCCAAACCCTGCAAAGGAATGCTGTGTGGTAGGCAGCCGTACCAGTGCAGGATGCTGTCAGTACCGCCGAGCTGCAGAAGACAGTGCTGAAGGATGATTTTTGAAGGCTGGTTGGCCCTTTTGTTGCACTGCACATAAATGCATGGAATCAATAGGGGGCACGGGATGAAAGAAGAACTTAAAACTAATAATGTCAGTGGTCTGCTTTTCTCTGGATTGCTGGGAGGGAGAAAAAAACATTTCTTATGTATTTCCACTTCTAAAAACTCTTTATATGAATTTGATTTCCTCTTGGCATATCCAGGGTGTTCAGATAACCTAATACATTTCTAAGGAGACCTGTTTCAGTGTCTCTTTTTTCACCTTTTATAATTATTATTCTGCCTCTTACTTGTACAGTGGAAGGATTATGCAATTTTATAAAAGGATTTTCAGACATACTCCATGTGTGATTATTAAACTGTACCTCTGTCCCAACATATCTAAAGCCTCATACCCATTTAAACATCTACTGAGTTTTTAGATCTTGTTTTTGCTATATATAAAATGGTTAATATATGTACTTTCATGTAAATGCAGGCCCTTCTACAGTCAGTGGAAGTTCTCCTTTCAGGATTTCAGCTTCCAAGTGTGTGGAGTGCAGAAGCACATGTGACATAATAATAAGCATATTCTCTTAATATTTCAGAAATTATTATATGTGGGGTTTTTCACACAATTCTTTTCATGCATATTAATTCTGTGTAATAGAACTGCGCAAGGCAGTGTGAAACCCTGCCTGAATCACTCAAGAGCTGCAGTCTGAAGATCGTGCAGGAAATTTACCCTTGAAATTTGGTGAATCCATACTGACCAGATGATCAGTTCATTTTCTTTGCTTTCTTTCCTTAACTTTCTTTATTTACGTTTTCTTTATTTAGTTTTCATGTGGTGAAGACCTTTGAGACTTCTTTTTTCCATTGGTTAAGGAAGTAAGCTGAAGTATCAATGATTTTTCTTCTTGTGGAAATTACATGCTGCGATACGTTTTTTCAAGTAAGGTGCTGGCCTAGCAAAATAAAGAATGTGTTAAAATCTCTCCAGGATCAACACAATACTTTTTAGACGCACCCTCATTCACTTAAATGGTGATTGTAAAGTTCTTAAAAATATTAACCAATTATTACCTGAAAGATATGGTTTCCTGAAGCTACAGTGTAGTAATAGGAAATGAATTCATTTATATCCTGAAAATTTTAAACTGCAGAATGCATATTCTTACAGTAAAAATACCTAGAAACTGCTCTGAGGTTCGAAAAAAAATTTGATGAAAATGAAGAAAAGTATAGAGAAAATATTGGTTAGCTGGGAAAAAAATTGTAGATGTATTTTTCAACCAAAATAATAATCATAAAATCTTAATCTGAATTCCGACTGGAATCTGAAAAATTCTGTTTTGAAATGCCCCCCCTGAGCGTGTCCTGGAAATCAGTCTTTGTAGGTTCTTGCTGCTTCGCTCACGTAACAGCCTGGTGGTCCCGGCCAGTTTACGTGCCTCATGGGGCTTGCTGGGACACTGCAACAGATTTTGGGAAGTCACCAGCCAAAAGTGGCATGAGGAAGTTTGCCCATGTGGCGGGTTTGGCCAGTAGCCCCAGAGCAGTAGGTACAACATATTTCAACTTTTATCTTCCAGCGAGGTGTTACAGCAACACTTCAGATTAAAATGCTTTATTTTCAGTCAAATGTTGAAGTCACTAACTTCAGGCCCAAGAGCCTGAAACCTTCCAGTTTTCAAAGGTTTTGCTTGTTGACTAAACTTTAAACTTTTCACAGAATGCAGCTTTCTTTACGATTTAAAATAAAAATAGATGGAAGCTGTTCACCTCACCAAATGTACCACCAGTGTATTTGATGATAGCTGGGGAACAAATTGTATAATCCTGTTGTATATTGCATTTATCCCAACCATTTGACCCCGACGATGTTCTTTCTACTTTGTTCTTGTGCTTTGCCCTTTGTTTTGTCCACATCAAGAAGTTTTCTAAGCTCTTTGAGACCTTCTCTGAGCGATGGCCACAGAAAAGTCACCCTGCCAGGAGAGTACCCTTTTCCACAAGTGCATCCCACTTTTTCCACTCCCTTGAAGAACACCACCACCGATAACAACAAAAATAATAGGTGCATCACAAGTTATGCTGCTGTGAGGTTTAGGATGAGAAAACTTCAGTGAGTACTAAAAAGTGTAACATTCCGCATATAGTTCTCTGAAGATTATGAGTCAAAATCGTATCATTTACTATACACATAGAAGTGGTACTGCCATCATATATTATAAGATATGACTACAGTCCTTGCAGCATTTCAGTTCCTTTTTTTTTTTTCCTGTCATCTGTACAGCTAATATCAGATGACAACGCTGAGATCCACCAATTCTTTGCTAATGCCCTGCTCGAAACGAGGGCCAGCATGTGACATCAGGCTTTCTAACGCCTTCCTGTGCCTCTTGTTTGCTTTCTCTAGCTTGCTCCCTCTCAGTTGCAAATGCATATATCTTTATTTGCCTCTCATGCATATTCCTATATGTTAACACTGATATACAGTCTTTTCTTTTTACAGGAGGAATTCAGAACGCTACCTTTAGTCATGTGAGATCATTTTCTGTATCTCCGAGAAAGCTATTTATAAGGGTCTTGATTGAGGAATGAAAAAAAGACTAAAGCAGTTCAGTAGAAATTATCTTCTTAATGGTAAAATCTGAATTATACATTAAAGTACCATTTATTCAATGAATTTTATTATTCTGTTTAAAAAGGCAGAGACTTTTATGTGTTTCGTGTGCTTACAAAGGTTTATTAGCTTGAGTAAAAGGTTATTATTATTCAATTGAATAATTGAATTTTAAATTATTGGTATTGCACTTCATATTATAACTGCCTTTCCAGATGCATTTGATTATGTCAAATTTGCCTTTTAATCCCCTGTCTGGAGACCATTTTCTTGAATCCTGCACTGTTTCTCACCCTTTTAATGAACACACACAGTCCAGTCTCACATCTTCCATGTAAATTACTGTGCATACCTCTTCTAGTCAGATCACATCGGAGGCTATCTGGTGTCATATAATCCTGGATACCGATATGTGGAAAATCTTTTCAGGTGATTAATGCCATAGGCATCTAATTTTCCTGCAAAGCACTATTGTGGGACTGCAGTGTTTACGTGAACGCAAGACTTAGGGATATGAAATGGACATTTAGAAAAGTTAATAATCTGCACCTAATCCCCTCCAAGAATTATCTGTTGGTATTTCTACAAATAGTTGCGGCTTTATTTCTTGTCTCTAATTGAAACACATATTAATTTGTTAGACGTATTATTCATTAAAATACTCGGAACTTTGCTTTAAATCTCATTACATGGGTGAAATAAATACATGTAAAGCTACACATAAAATATCTTTGCATTTGAAACATATATTAAGTAAAAAAGTCAGAAAATAACTGTGCTTTGGTGTTTGTTTACTTGCTTTGTTTGTTTGCTTAATGCTCGAGCAAATGTGCCCTTCAAAAAGGTTTCTCGTTTGCTGGAAAAATAACATTTGTCCTTGACAGCACACTTGGAAACTGCGATTGCTGGGCGTAACACTGAAATTCTCTATTAAGATAACAAATGATACACAAAACAATCCAACATAATAAAATATCAGGCTAGGCAGCTCCGGAGTGGAATATTCTGTGAGCACCGATTCTTCATTGCTACATGCAATACTGCACTGATAAGGTTAGTGTGGTTAAAGGTGCTGCGTTTGCTTGCATGTACCTCTGAATTACCTAATTGTCTGCCGTTATCGGGCTGCTTCTACCTCTGCTGAAGAGTTTTTCCCTCAGCCAGGGGTTGTCCATTAACTTCACTAGAAGCAGGATCAGCCTTCCACAGCCTCCCGTAATTTCGAGCAAATTATGTTTTAGAAAGTAATCATTGATTCCTAAGATTTGACATAGGATAGGAAGCACTTTAAAAGTGGCTTTGAATACTCTTAATTAGCTCAAGAATTACAGGCTCATTCCTCTCCTACACTGCCGTTACAAGCATTTATCTCAACTGATTTCAACAGAGTTGCTTCTGTTTTACACTGGTGTGAGGGAACAAAAAACCCAGGTTGCATAAATTGTTAACAGCTCTTTCATACTGCCTCTTTATTACCAGATAAAACTTTGATGAAGGACATTCACAGAAGATCAATATGAGAAACCACATAAGACCTGACTTTTATGCTACTGGCTGATACCGAAAATCACAGAAATAAGTGTTTGTTTTTGAAGCTCTTACTTAAGCCGATGATTGGTTTGATGCTGCTTTCCTGGAAAGAAATATTTCACCTTTAGGAGACGTAGTGCCTCCTGAATAAAGTTACTCCACGACTCCGATGGCAGGGATGCGGGAAAGGGAACAGAGTGCAGTCATTCATCTAGTAACGAGCAACTTCATCTGACAGCCTTCGTTGGAGGGAATAAGGACCCACGTTCACTTCTCCGCTTGCTGTGGATGCTGCTCCCAGATGATGTGATGCACAGCTGTAGGCACCCCAGGAGGCTCCACGGGAAAGGCTGCCTGTCTCAGGAGGGGAACTAGGGGCTTTGGGGAAGTTTGGGGTCTTCTTCTGAAGAATTGTGAAATCACCTCATCGCCACCAATCTTCACCTGTAATTTATAGAGGCCAGCTCACAGCTGTGGGGTAAACAACAAATGGTATTGAACTGGCCAGTAATATACTGTCTGTGGGCTAATATAGCTCAGGATATATTCACTGCCAGAAGTAAATTAAACATTTTCCTTGAGATTCACTTAGATAGCAGTGTTTGTTTATGTAGTGGTTTATCTGTGTATGAAGAAGTGAGCAGGAGTTAAAGTGCAACTGCAATCACATATAGTAAATCCAATTTATATTAATATTCCTCCAACCTAATAGCTGGCAAATACACGTTTCTGCACTTCTAGCAGTCTGCCTTAATTTGTTTCTGTCAAACGTCAAGCAAACATTTTAACACAGGTTTGTGGGTTTGGAGTTTTTTTCCTAAAAAAAAACCCCAAAGACCTCAACACTGAAGGTCACAGAGGTGAATACTTTTAGAAAGTTTACTCTTCACACACTTAATCAAGAGCATCATACTTTACTTGCTTTCTGCCAACGGTTACTAAAGCCATCCACAGTCTTCGAAATCCAAGTGTTATGAAGTGGAAATGCCTGTTCAGGAAAGCGCTCTGGTACGACTGAGTCTTGATGACAGGCTTAATCCCAAGCTCAGCGGAAACTCAGTTGTGCTCCTTTTTCTCCCTGAGGTAGTTGAAGAGGGCGTCCAGCCCCCCCTCGATGACCTCGGGCAGGGGCCGGGACAAGGGGTTGTGGGCGATGTGGAGGCCTTTGTCCATCGGGTTCCACGCGATGCGTGGCAGCCGGCGCAGCAGGTAGAGGTCATCCGGGAGAGTCTGTATGGCATTGTAATCGATGTTCAGTAACTCCAGAGTGGTGAGGAAGCAGAGGGACCGTGGCAGGGTGCGTATGTTGTTATTCTCTATGATGAAGATTTGCAGATTGACCAGATACTGGACACTCTCTGCGATGCTTTCAAGCCTGTTGGACCCTAGGTGCAAGAAGTCCAAGTTCCTCAGTGCGAAAATGCAGAGGGGAATTTGCACAAAGCGGTTGTTACTGAGGTTCAGTTTCCTCAAACTTGTCAGGTCAGTGAAGCTCAAAGGCAGTTGCGAGATGCAGTTGTGTGAGAGGCTCAAAACCTCCAGCTTCCTGCACAAGCTGAGCTCTGCCGGCACTTCTGTCAGGCAATTCATATTGACAAACAAGACCTTCAGGTTCCTCAGCAGCCCAATCTCTTTAGGCAGACACTTGAGGCAGTTGCCACCCAAGTTCAGCACTACCAGCCTGTCCAGTTTCCCCAGCGAAGGAGGAATCACCACCAGCTGGTTGCGTGAAAGGTTCAGTTTCTGCACCTCGGGCAGTCCCCACAAGAAGTCAGGCGCGCTGGTCATCCCTTTCATTATGAGGCTCAAGCTGACATAACGCAATCCCCGTTTCAGCAGTGACTTGGGCTCTTTCCCTGAGAGAAGAGCATCTTCCCACGCAGGCAACTTTGGACCTTTCCGCAGAAAAACCATGCTCCTTCGCCCCTCGTTCTTCGAGTGCTCAGTTCCCATAACACTCTGGATCCCTCCTGAGAGATGAAGTGAAGTTTTCTTCCCTTGCAAGTGCTACGCCAACATGCAAATGCCAACAGGGGATGACAGCTTGCAGGAGGCGGGAAAGTCAAAGCAAGGAGACAAGGAGGAGCCTGTGAAGTGCATCTTGGTCCACCAGGGCAGTTTCCATAGCTGCTGAGGGAAAGTTTCACTTTTGGGGGCTTATGTCGGTCTTGGTGCACAGTCTGTAATGAAATACTTGCTCCTGACTTGTGAGCAAACCTGTTCAATTCAAACTGAATGCCACAAGGCAGCTGTCACTGTCATTTGGCCTGGGCTTTATTGGACAGATATGTGTCTTCACTGCAAAAAGGTCACAAGGATGCTGTATATAACTTCACCATGTCAGCTTTCTTGGCTATCTGGTACATAGCATGGCTGCAGGACAATTAACAAGAGTGACTTCAAAAAATAAACAAGCAAGCTGTAGAAGAAAACAAGGAAACAAAGAAGCCATCATTTCAATTCAGATGTAAAGGACATTTTCACAATCGTTTTTATTTTGATGTTCCTGATTTCACTGAAACAGTTATCGGTCCACCAGAAAACTTTGCACGCTGCAAAAAATGCTTGTAGGGACTTCTGTGTGAGTTCTTGTTTTCTGTTTAGTTAAAAAAAAAAAAAAAAAGTTAATGCTCGTAAAAGAATGTTAGCTTTTATATCCCCTTTGTGGTGAGGATAGGCCTCTTTCTTTTCAGAAAGGGTACCACCTTCACTGCAGCAGTGACATTTTCCAGCGGTATCTGCGCCCACTTGGATGATTGCTTGCTACCCACGTCGCCAAGTGTGAGTGGTCATACCGTGCAGTTCTGCACAAATTACTCTGTCTTAAATGTCCTGTGCTACTTTCACGTCTGTCAGTGAGATTTTTGGGGTCTGTTTTTTTTGTGCTGCAGAAAATGTGGCCACTTGATGTCCCTTTTCTTGTGAACTTTCCTGTCTTTCTGGGCTATTCTGGGAGACAGGGGGACTAGCAGTCAAATAGCTCGAACTATAAATGACATTTAACTCCCAGACAGAGGGACTGATGGGAGAGGAAGGAAGCAGTGAGGTATAATAATACCCGACAACAGCTGAAGCTAGCTCTGCTGATGAAAGGAAATTGTATTGCTACAGGAATACGCAACAAGTTTAAACTCAAAGGGACCCTAAAAAGGGTATGCAAAAACTTCAGGCACTGTTTAAACTGAGTGAAAATTGCAGCAAATATTACAAGACTTTCAGGACTTTTCATCTCCAGCAGATGCGTGGTGATGGAGATGCTTCGCTGCTGCCTGAGAGACTTGGCAATGGGTGTACCCTCCCTCCCCACCACCTCATTTCAGAAAACCCTGCCTTAAAACCCTGCATTATTAGCTCAGATGCTAAAGGACTATGCACAAAGCTGCGGCTGGGAGTCGGGGCGCTCCAGCAACCTCTTTGGAGTCAAACCCCGCTTGGTTTCTTACTGCCAAGCACCGCTCAATCTCTTTTCAGTTTCGGGTCCCTCATAGATCTGCACCTGCCTGGGAGGAGAGTGGAGAGAGGGGACATCCCTGAGGGTGTCTCTGGTGAGCGGGGTCCTACCACAGGACAGGGGCCAGGACCATAGCGAGATGTGTGAGATGGTGGCAAGCTGAGTGAGCCGTGCAATTAAAACCTGTGCCTTAACAGGGCCAAAACCAACTGGTCCTGAGGCTGAAATGTTGCATTCCCTGGAGCGCCTGGACCAGCCTGGAAAGGGCCGAGGCCAGTTGTGGCTATTGGGTTCGAGCAGGTTGGCAGCCTGACAGTCACAGACCCCTCCCTCGCAAGCACTTTCTGCCAATATTTGCCCGTTTACAAACAAACATTATATTAAATCCCATTGCAGCCATAAGCTCTGACTCAGTGCTCTTGCTGACCATCCTCCAAACGCGCTGCCCGGTGTGGGGGAGATAACCCTGCCGCTGTGGGCAGAGGAGCTCCTCGGTGGGGGAGAGGAAACCCAATGGCAGGACAAGCTCGGGCCAGATTTGGCCTTGCACAAAAGGGACATGAGGCTAAATTGTGTCCCTTCAGCCCAAGCAGGTGGAGAAGCAAAAACAAGAGCCTCTCACCAAGTCCTGACTCTGCCCAGCTGCTGTCAAAAACGCACCTATTATGAGGCAGCCTAAATGGGTTTGAACAGGGCATTCCCTTCTGCAGCAGCAAACATGAAGGGAAGAAAAAAAGCTTTTCAGAGAGCATTTACAAAGTCAGGCATTTTCCTTCTTTTAATCGCACTGCTGGAAGGAGGAACATGCCATAGCTCTGCCCAGTGGCTGACGTCCCTCCCCGTGGCCGGGCTCGCGCGCGCGCCCACGTCCCCACCGTCCCTTCAGAGCTCTTCCTTCAGGAGGTCACTTTTAGTAACAGCCGAAAACAAAACACAAAGGAAGCACAGTCTCCCTGTAGCCGCAATCTGTGTGTGTGTGTGTGTGTGTCCCCACCTCGGCTGACCAGATATTTTTGGATGAGAACGTCGTCCCCGTCTCCAAAAGGCATTAGAGTTCACTGCCCGGGGACTTGGCAGGGCCGGGTCCGGCCTCTCACCACAGATATCCCCATTTCCTAACAGCGTGACTCAGCCAAAGGGCTCTGTACCCTTCCCTGGTTTGGCATCACGCCGCTGCTGATTCGAAACCGGGACAGTGACACAGCCCAGCACAGGCCGGGTCCGGCCGTCGTCGGAAAGCTTCACCCCGGGGCTCTCCGTCAATGCTTGCTCTGCTCCGGTCTCGCAGCATCTCCTGCTACGGCACTGCTCTATCTCCACAGCCTCTCAGGCAGCAGGAGCAGCAGCAGCAAAAAGGATTTAAAAAAGAAATTCCACATCTGCAGCTTCCATTGTCCGGTTCCCTTCCTGCCTCCGCGAGTACCGTAACTGCTGCGCAAAGGAAAAAAATAACCATTTCCTTTTCTTTGTTCTCCAACAGAAAAACAGGCTATTGAGCACGCTTGCAGTTGCGGGGACGGGAAACTCTGAGGTAACCAAATTAAATTCCTTTCTTGAAATCGGGATAACAAAACCACAGTGGCCTCATCTGGACGTCTCAGGAACTAAATATCTGAACAAAAGTAGTCCCTTGTCTCTTGGTGTCCTGGACTGGTTTTGTTCCAATACTTTTCAGTCCCCTTTTCTCCGAGTCGCCCGCTGCCCTGCCCTGCCCCGCACCGTGCTGTGCGGCGCTGGGAGGACGCATTGGGATGCTCTTAGGAAGCCGGGCCAGTGAAATGCTGACCTGTGTCGACACAGCCTGGCAGAACGCAGAAATGAATTTTGTGCATGCAAGTTTGGCAGGGAAAAAAACAAAAAAAAAACAACAAAAAAACCCCAACCTAATCAGATGGATTTACATGATACAGTGCAGTTGATAAGTGCTTCGTGGATTAAAAAAAAAAATGTTAGTGTGCGGGGGAGCAAAATGACCCAAAACTTGCTGAAGAACTTTGTAGTCTAACTAATATAATAAGAGAAACTGCACTATTGACAATAATAAAAAACTGGTAAGCTGACAGAAATGACAAGCTATATTTTCTAACATTCTTTGACAATGCAAATGATTAGTTTTTTGGTTTTTTTTGAAGGAAGCAGGATTGTCAGCCCTGAAAAAAACTGTAAGATGAGTTCACACAGACCTGGAATTTTAAAGTCTATTATCTAGGGGCTCTTTTATTTGCCTGCAGGTTTGGAGTCTCTAGAATACACTTGGGAAACGTTTTCAAGCTTTTCTCTGCAGCCGGGCAGGGCAGCTGGGCAATTGTATTGTTTTAGAATAAAAGTTGAGGTCATCACATAATTACTTTTCCACAGGATTTGAGCTTTTGATGAAATATCCAATAGCATCAGGCTTTTAATGAAACCATAGCCATCTTGACACATTGAATTTAAATTTTGTTTTCCTGCAAAACCTAATTCGGTCACTGTCTTCTAAATTGGTGAACATACAATAGATACCTATAGTTTCGTCAGCATATAACTATAGGTTCATAATTGATTTTGAGGCGAATTTCATGTTCTCTATCCAGTCAAAATTTTATATGGTTCCTCTGGCTCAGCTTTATTAAAAAAGGTATTAATAAACAAGGAATACTTTAAATCTTTACGCATAGCCTTTTGTAAAATGCTGGGAAGTTCAACCCATACTCTTTTGGAAGAAATGTTCATTTTCATTCATTATCTAGCTGTTATAATAAACACCTGGCTAAATGAGGATGCAGAAACTACCTAAGCCTTCCGGTGAGAGGAAGGATGCTTTGGCTAAAAAGGGTTAACTTGTTTCAGGTTCAGCAGAAAGCAAGAGCCATGCCGGAGAAATATTCACTACAAATACAACTGCAGCTACTGAACCATCTTCTCTTGCGCTGTTCCTTTCCTCTGAAGTAAATAAAGGGTTTTAAAAGTGTCAGTGCCATGCAGACTGTCAAAGATATCCTCTGGCCTTAGTGCTAAGGAAGCAAATTTTGTAGGTTTTTAACTACTTTGTAGTGGTTTGTTGATCTTGCAGCTATCCTGAATTACTAAGTCAAATTTCAAAGGTAATTTGAGATTTATGAGATGTGACACAAGACAGGAGCAATTCTTAAAGCAATTTCAGATTTCCTGTTAATTTGTTTTTAATTATGGTGCCATTAACAACCTTTAATGCCTGTGTGTCCCTGGAGCTTTCCTGGAATGTTTTATTAAGGTCCCATGTGGAGCTGCTGGATCGCCTGACCCATGAAGAATTGGACCTGGAGGTGAATGACTGCCTGCGCAGCGGCTTATTTAACAAGAGCTTTGGCAAAGTTTTTCTGCAGACCTCTTGACAGAAGACAAGCTCGAACTATCCATACTACGGAATAAAAAAAGAGACTTGAGTTTGTGTGTGCATGTAGAGTAGAAATGACAGGCTCAATTCCTCCCGGTAGTCAGCGGCCAGCAGCAACTCTCGTGTTACATGGAATTACAGGAAGTTTTATTTCTTTTCTCCAAACTTGCAGTAGTATTTTGAAATTCCAGAAAGTGCATAAATGACTGGTTAGTCAGCTCCTACTTCTGCCACAATTTCCCTGTGTGTACACAAGCCAAATAGCTGGTCTGTCTGGCTATATTAAACAGAGGCAACGCACAATCCTGCACTGCGGTATCACCCATGTCCTATGGGGCACTGGTTTGTCCCATGCCCATGATCATTGTCCCATGATCATTCTCCCACAAACAGCCAGAAACCACTTGCCTTAGGCGTTTGCCCATACCTCTGCAGGTAAAGGAGAGCTTAGCACATGGACATGCCCCAGGGCAGGAGTACACTGAGGGCCCTGTCCTGCTTCTCAGCCTTCTGTGTCTCAGCCTTCTCCTCCTCTTAGAGACAGTGTGGTGACAGATTTGAAACCATTTATAAATGTATTTGAAGTCATAATATGGAGGATACCACTGCAGTATAGAAAGCATTCACTGTTCTATTATTCATCACTACATTTATGAGCAGTCACATCTACATCCATAAACACCCATAAAATAGCCTGTACATGCCTGTTAGCAATATGGATGTTTGCTAAATGCTACTCATGGTCTGTGGATTTCCAAATCAAATAGAAAAAAAAAAGTTGGAACAGATTGTCCAAACTGGATGAAGTAGCTTTTAGTATAACTGCTGCCACTTCACCTCTGCCACCAGTACTTTTTTTTTCACAGAGCTTTTGAAGGTCATTTCTTACATTTAATGCATCATAAGAAAGAAAACAGCAATTCTTGGAAAGCAGGAAAGCCTGAATTCTCCTTGCCTAAACCTAATCTGATCTAAAAAGAGGTGTTTCTTGGCCTGTCTTACAGAAGGAGTCAGATCATCTGAGTGTCCATCACACGCCTACTCAGCTGGCCTTCATGCAGAATGCATCGATACTTGACTTTCTTTCTTTCTGTCTTTCTTTCAGACTATCGCTCCTCCAGACTTATTTCAGTACCTGGAGCAGATTCAGTTCAGCTGCCTGTAGTGTACAACCCCCACCTCTCTGAAGCATCCTGTGACCAGGGGCTACATGTCACTCTGGGATGGGAGAATATCCCCACCTCCCCTAAAGCTGTTGCTCAAATTAGCAGGGTTTTCTTAAACATCCGTGGGTGCAGTCAGTCCAAAACCAAGTATGACTCTATGGTCTGCTGGCAGAACTCCCAGTCCCTCCTCCAAAGACTGTTCAAGTATTTCATATTTATCGGGTCACCGTAGTTGCCTACTTTTCTAGAATTTGAAAATCCATACTCTGTTCTGGAAACAAAAGGCAGAGATGACCCTGAGGGTCCCGAACAGAGAGAAGAATTTCCATGGGGTCCTAAGTGCAGTACCTGTAGTTTAGAGACAGATGGGATTTAAGTTAGACCGTTAATTCAGCATTATCTAGCAAGAGTCTTACAGACACTCCCTGCTCAGTCTGCCAATATGCTCACTTTGATAGACTGTTTTTAAAATAAGTAATTGTCTCCAGGCATTGCTAGTGTGAATGTGTCTGTGTCCTGGCTCCGTGGGGTTCTGCATGCCACAGTAAAGACCAGGCGACTGAATGTTATGTATTGCAAAGTTCATTGCTGCTGTGCCAATAACCTTCTTTTTTATTCTAATCATTTAAGTGTGTTTGAAAATGCGGTTGTATCATAAAGTCTTAAGGGACAAAGCCAGAGGGAAGTTGTAGACTTATTTTAGAAATAAAATCAAACACCAAATGATCCTGTTTTTCATGCCTGATTTTGTGTTTAAAATAAATGCATGCTTCTCCAATTGAAAGCAGAAGCCCTTTTTATCTTAGTCCTCATGAAATTTGGTAAATCAGTACTGCAAATCAATGTGACCCAGTGTGAAGGGGTTTAGGTATTTCCATCCAGAGTCCATTACAATAATGATTGCAAAAAAGAACTTAGGAAATAATTCAATCAAAGCTGCTGTGGAACCTTAATCCCAGATCCATGACTCTTACACAAATTTTACTGATATAAGAAGACACTCTGCATTTACCTTCATATGCCTGATAAATGATAAAACAGAACCTAATTAAAACTCCCTAAAACACATAGCAGTCTCTCAGTTTGGGATTTATCAGAGACATTATCAAACGAAAGGGCAGACATCCCTCTAGACATTTGAAGACTCAATGCTGGCAATTAATAGCTTGACTTTTAAATTTCCAAGCTCTAACTTAAGGAAACATATCGGATGCTCAGCTTCAAAGGGCTTGAATAAACAAATAAAACTTCTCGAGCAATCAGTAAAGCAATGCATCTAGGCATTATTAGTATGACAGCGATATTTGAAATCCTATGAAATAATATGGGTCACTGTATGGTCAAACAAAGGCTGGTGAGATCTGAGTCGAGTTGCAGTTAAGGGCGGCTGAGGGCATCGCACAGAGCACAGCCCGGAGGCAGAAGATATAGCCCAGTAGGTGAAAAAAGCACATGAAAAGCAACTTGCATAAAAAAAATTACTTTAAAAGTAATAAAATAGAGCAAATCAAAGGGAAAATAAGATCTTCAAGTTCAAGTACAGGCAAAAGAAAAAAGAAAGGAGAAGAAAGGCCCACCCATAATCGTCATCTTTCTTATTTTACAACCTCTAATGAGAAACTTCCCAATAGAGAGAATCAAACATGAATCTGTTCTGTACCTGAACATCACAAGAGATTAATTGCGGTGTTCAACCGCAGGGTTTCAGCACTTATTGGACAGTGGGAAGACAGGATATTGTAGTTAATGATTCCACCTGAGGTGGAACGACAGCACATTCGGCAGCCGTGGAGGTAGGCGGAAGGTGAGCACCGACGCTCTGATGCGTGGCCAGGTCGGCTAACAACAAGGCAAATTCTTTTGAGAAGGCAGAAAATGCCGCGTGGCTCGGAAGGAACACAAATGGCAATACTGAGATTTAAGAATGAATTTAAAACAGGAGGTTGTGATTGGGGTGAGCAGGGCAAGGGGTTGGAGAATTTTGTTTTTAATCTTATCTCTCTGGGCTGGGGAAGATGACAAGCAATATTTGCAGAGGATTTGAAACAACAGTGCCAGCCTGTGCATTTGTCATGGAAATTTACTGCCCACAGAGCTCAATAAACTGATGAAAGGTATTCTATGATATGGTTGCCTGTGAGATCTGGAGACTAGACCTGGTGACCCATATTGTCTCTTCCCGTGCTGTGGTCTTAAATCTGACCTCCTCTCCTGCTGTCTTCGACTCCCCTGCACGTGTAAAATTCAGGAGCCTCGGTTCAGAGGCCACTGCCTTCACATTATCTTTGGTGCTGATCTACACGTTTTCTGCCTCACTGCGTTTCACTTTTAGTTTATTGGATTTGAACAAATGCAGGCAATCAGAGGAAAATACAATTACAACAGAGTTGCAGCCAGTTGTTTTCCAAGTGATAAGAAATCTTATCTGTAGCCAGGGCTGGGTGCAGACGTAACCTGGGCTGGTGGGCTCAGAGCGACGTGCTGGCAGATGCTAGCAGAGGGTTGCAGTCTGTTTACCTCCCTCATCCATGGCAATGGATTCAAAAAATTTCCAAAGCTAATGAACTTTGCTAAGCCATTTCATGAGTCTAAGCTGAATGTACACTGAATTACAAATGTCTTGAGTCAGTTTGGCAATCCAAAAATGAATATACACGCACAGTCTTCGTGAGGTATATTCAACTAGCAGCCTGGAAACCACCAGTGCTCTATGGGTTTAGACAGGCAACGTTTCAGGAATATAGATTTTGGCAGCTTCACTTTAAAAGCCACTGGTGGAATGGAGTGGCAAGAAAAATATTTCTTAATGCGCTGTTTTTACCTACCCCTCAAATGATGGTGTCATGATGCTGGAGTAATATTGGGTAATATATGGTGACAAAGGAACGGTGATATCCCCCCACTGATAAGGCCGAGCGAGCATTTGTCTGCAGCCACCTGTTCTTGAACTTCTCTAACTGCACTTTTTCACTGTCTCACTCTGGAGCAAACTATGTGCAGTACAAGGGGAAAAGAGCTAAATGCTCTTCCTTGGGTGGAAACCGATATGGAAATACTGCACATTGTCTGCTACCTGACACAAATACTGATCTAAAAACACACCGCCTTCCCCCCAAACCCTCACTTTACATCACAAATGAAGCATAAGCAGACCCTAGAAAGATTGAAGCAGAATGTCTACTGAATTTATGATTAATAAGCACGTCAAGTTTTATAACAGCATCCTTATGTGGACACAGCTAATGGCCTTAACATTGCCTCCAGAATCAAAATTGAATGGTTGAGCAGACTTAGCCTCAGGAAGGCCCATGGTGATAAGAGAACCATCAGAGAAAATAGGTGTACGCATTTTTCAACCTGTCAAGTGAAAAAAATCACAGATGATGATAAGTCAAGGATATGCCCTCTCATATATGAGTTGTATGAATGTTTGTACTGAACAAGGCTGCCTCCTAAACAAGAGGGAAAAGGTGAATGTAAGCAACAGAAAGCTGCATGATTATCCCGTAAATTACACTCACCCAAGAGTAATAATTACTCTGAATCAGCATTTAAACAGGGAGGGAGTTGTTTTGAGCTGCTCAAAGCTGTTGTAAATTGCTAACCCGGTAAGAAGCACAGGAAGAAAGAAGCACACAGGTAGGCGCGGCAAAAAGGAGGCCGCAAATTTGGATAGAGCAACACATAGACTTAAGAATTATATAGATTTTTTGGGGAGGATTTCACCTGCCGGCTTTATCAAAGGCTGTAGAAAACATCTCACGTCCCGGGGACTGAGCCAGGCTGTAGCTGCTGAGGAATAGGAAACTAAACTGGAGGACAGGCTAAGGACCTGCCAATGTGATGTGAGTTTGCCTCCCTCCGAGGCACCGGCTGCTGCCTTGCTGCTGAAGATGGGACTGAAGGGACTGTGCACCAGCCAGGTCTCATACAGAAAGACCCAGGTGCCAAACGTATTTTTTTTCTTTTTCTAATTAGCAAAACGATGCGTACGTGAGTAAAATCGAAAGCACTGGACATGGCATGTTGTCTTTTAATATTGATAATCGCTGATGTTCTCCTGGATCAGTCTTCTGGGAAGGACAATAATCGACAAGTTAGAGATGTTATTTGTGGCAGCCCAAACTCTCCCCAGTAAATCTCATAAACAAATCTTAGCTATTACTATAATGCTTACACGCTTTATTAGCTTTCAAATAAATGCTTTGAATAAAAAACATAATGTTGTAAAGGTAGAAGTCATAAATTAAGAGGAATTCTCCACTAGCAGCGGTATATAACCATAATATGTCCTTGCAGAAGTGGTAGCTGGATAACTTATTGAACTGTCCAGGCAATCACTGAAAAGCATTGGAAGAGGGACTGTCATTTGAGTTGTCTACGTGCAGCATATAACATCTGCTGCAAAAATGGTAATATTGTGGGAGATTCTGTTGCTGTGTAATAAGCACAGCTCTGCTCCACTGATTTGTGAAAGTATCAGCTGTGATAGACTAACAGTTTCTCTCTCTCTTTTCACAGCCAGGCAAATTTCTTTCCCACTTTGCTCTTATTAGGAAAGCCTCGCCGATTCCCTCTGTGTTTTTACCACGCGACAGAACCAATGGCATCTGACAGTGCTACAGAGAGGAGGCAGTTTCTTCCTAACTAGCTGAAGGGAGCTTGTATTCTCTGATACAAGCAGATCTTTATTTCTTCCGCTACTGTACGTACAGCTTGTAGGAAGTATTCATCTTTACTATTACAGCTCTTTTAAAAAAAAAAAGGAAATAGAATTAAGCAAGACACTGCAGCAATAATCCCCAGCTGCCTCCTGATGTGCTCCACAGTGAGTCCTTCTCAAGCCACCCATGACCATAATTTCCATGGCACAGCTCAGCTGAGGCATAAGCTTTGGCAGCGCCGCATTTGTGACGGCAGAGATCCAGTTCCTGCTCTGTGCTGCCTTGAAGGCAAGAGCGGCCCCTGATGAAGACTTTCCTGAGGCATTTAGGCAATCTGGGGGCTTCCAACACAAGTGCTGACAGATGAGCTTTGTTTCAGACAAGAAGAATACATGTGATACAGTGACACAGTGAAAAAAGGTTTTTTAAAATAATAAAAAAACCCCATAGTGCTAAGTATTACTGTGACCTCTGGTTATATCTCTTTGTAGGTGGCCACTATTTTCATAAGGTATAGAGCTACACTGTATATTTCCAGCACGATTATTAAAATTCTTATGTTCTAGAATTAAATAATATTTTAATGCAATCCATTACATTTAGATAATTTGAGAACACCTGCGACTGCGTGAAGGTATTTTGTATTCTGGGGCCTTAACCAGCCAAAAATATTTTCTAAACAACAGGCCAAATTCAGAATCAATGTCAGTCAATGTTGTTTATTTTGGAAGTCACACCTGTTAATTCTCAGCTGCAATGTGACCCTCTGGCTTTGCATCTTAAACATTCACAGGTATCTCAGAAATGGGGGAGCCTTCTTAAAGACTCTTACAATCACACCATTGCATACCTCTTCCATACTTTTGACACTAGAAAGAGCTCTGTCTACTGATTAATAGAAAACTATGTCTGAACAGCTAATTTCCTTTTATTTAAACTCTCTGTTGACATTTTCGTGGCAAATAACTGTACAACATCCATTGAATTTGTTCAGTTGTTGTGGCAGTCAAGACAGAAATGTGTGAGTCTCTACAGCTTCACTGAACAGAGAATTGCACACACTGCGGAAGTTATTAAATGTACATGATATAATTTATTAACTGAAAGCCCATTAGTTCCTGACAAAAGCTAGGAAAAGGAGTCACAGTATAAGTATTTAAGGTATTAATTCAAAGACTTTTAAGGAACATGCAGACGACACTGGAGTATAGGAACCAGGCTTTGTGTAAAGCTTGCCGTTGCGAGATTTGTTTGTGAGATTTCTCCTCTCTAAACCACCGAGCATCCTAGTAGAGCATGAAGGGGCCACTGAAATACTTCATCAATTATATAAGAATAGGTACTTAAATATACCAAGACACGTGCACGGTTCAGTAGTTGTGATTTTATTGATTGCCTCAAATGATGATGTGATTAAAATATGCCAGTGGGGTGTGTTTTCAGGAAATATTCAAATTCTGCTTGTATTCAGATTAGAAAAAAATAAGACTTGAAGCCAGTTATAATGCTGTGGCATGTTGTGAAAATGTCTTTTACTCAGAGAGGTGTTGAAACTGGGATCTTTAACATCACTTAGTGGCTTAG
Organism: Anarhynchus alexandrinus; assembly: GCA_008711295.1. Classification (NCBI taxonomy): domain Eukaryota; kingdom Metazoa; phylum Chordata; class Aves; order Charadriiformes; family Charadriidae; genus Anarhynchus; species Anarhynchus alexandrinus. The sequence continues at coordinate 1,461,447 of VUYV01000203.1, read as the reverse complement.
GGCATTGCCCACCACTGGCTCTGACTGTGTTTCTCGTTCTTCCAGCTGGACTGGGACTGCCTGGAGAAGCACAGCCTTTTTTTGTGAAAAGCTAAAAAGCCATCGCATGTACGTACTTTGCTGTTTGCAAAACAGGTGACGCCATTTGGAAACAGAAATAAATTGTACGGTTCTCTGCAAATGAAAAGTGTTGAGTGGGTGTGCTCTGGCCAGAGAGGGGCCTTCAGCTTCACAAGCAACATCTGGCCTGCCTTTAAATCATGTCCCGATTACAGCTGCCTCTTCTTCCTCTGCCTCTGGAGGTGAAGAAGGCAAGCAGAGAGAGAGCAGGTAGTGCAGACATCCTCTGCCCGGTGGCACAGACGTGTTTGGGAACCTGGTAGCTGGGAGCAGAGCCATTAGATACTTGCTGGTTTAGCTATTCGACTCCTGGTTTATGCACCCTGTATCCGTGTCACACCAGTGGAATTCACTTTGGTTTTGAACCGGGTGCATTTCTGCATCTCCAGCATTTCTGCAAGGGGAGTTTTGTTGGTGTTTGGCTACCACTACCCTGTACGCTAACTGCCTCATCAAGTCACTGGCCATTTTCTACCTCCACCCTGTGAAATCTCATCCATAAAGTAGAAATTTGGGATGTTGGCTCTTCAGAGAACAGAGGGAATCATGGCAGCAGAAATATAAATGCTCCAAGCCCATTTCCTCACAGTGCCTCAGTCCTGATTCAGAAAGATCACTTTTAGAGATAAAAGGATAATTCAATCACCATTTAGTTTCTCTTCCTCTGAGAATCCCAGCTGGGAATGATTTATTGAAAATTGTCATGATAGCTGTTATGTTTCAGACATTCTTGGAAAGGCTTTTTCGTAACACATAGCCAATTCGCATGGGCATGAAAATGAACTTTATTTTAAAGACAGGTGTTTTAAAATATGTATTAGAGAAAAAAAAAGACATTTGAATTTAAACTGAANCAGACAGTGTTGTAAATTCTGGTTTGTGGTATTTCCAAATTCCCGGCTCTGTTATTCTCTTTTTTTTTTTTTCTGTGGTAAAGTTCAAACTGACTTTAATGAGAGATTTGCTTCAGGAAGGGATGTGGAATTTATTATTTTGTCAGTATTACACAATATTACACAAAATATATAAAAGTAAAACCTGTTATCTTGGCAAAGCAATTAAATCCATGAACTTTGAAGGTGTCCTACTTGTCAAATGCTAATAAGCTAGTTCGGTATGGTGCCAGGAGGAATTCAATATCAGAAATTCTGAGGGAGTAAAAGGCTCCGCGGAAGTTGTTTTTCTTAGTTTTTTAAAGAGATGAGACTAACGTGGCATTTAGGTAAAGCAAAAGTTAGATATTATGTCCTTAAACGTAGTGAAATGCTAGAGCCAAGAAGAACCCGTTGTACTCACATTCAACCTTGCACATGAGCTTCTGCACCCACCCG